>JALLAZ010000601.1:0-11453 GCA_036939755.1 Stephanodiscus triporus | reverse complement strand
TATTGTCGTATGTAGTCCGGACGCCCCGGAACTCACCTCGTCGCTCATCAACGAGCGACCGGAGCGATGATCGTCTATGGCAGCCTGACGCTGCTCAATCAAATTCACCAGCGTCTCCTCCGTTCGATCGTACCTCTCCGTGATCATTTTACGGATGCTCTGGCGACGGCGATAGACGTGAAAGGGGGGGGGAAAGGTTATTTGATAGCCGTAAGACGCGGCGACTGTTGGGGGGTGGGGTGGGGTCGGAGATGATTGTTCCCGAGGAAATGAACAACACGACCAAAACTCACCTGCCTGTCGGGTCGGCGCGGGATCAGCCTGCGGTGTGGCTTCTCCTGGGCGAGGGCAGGTGCCGAAACAGAGAGTGCCGCGGCGGCGGCGGCGGCAACGAAGTGCAATATTTTCGTCATGTCGGGTACTTTAAGACAGGCCGGGCTGGTTCGTGTTCTGATTTTTGCGGAGTTTCTCAACTCGAACAGATTGAGAAGACATTATTTGGTCATTTATGGTCATAATGAAGACTCCGAAATGATTCCGGCAGCTAGCCCCGTACTTCCAACTCTCTTTTAAGATATAACGATATCGTACCTCTCTAGAGAGTATTCATTTCGGGCGGGGAACGCCAAGCAGCAAATCTCGAAGCCTCCTTCGTCCCACCTCTCACCTCCCATGTTGACATGCTGTGGTTATCGGAGGAGATGTTAAGTCGGCGTCCTATCCCCTCCAGAAGCAACAACATCGAGATGATGGAACGGACCGGCGACGCCGTCGCCGACGCCGACGCCGCCATCGCGAACGACGACGACGACGACGACGACGACGACGTCCGCGAGTCGTCGTCGCTCGCGGGTGGTCCCCCCCCCCCCGCCTCGATCGTGGGTTCCTCCGTCGTCGGATCCATCGCCCACACCCTCGCGTCGACCGTATTCGACGGAGTTGTGCACACGGTCGCGCACTGGAAGGTCCTGCTGCTCGGGCAGGCCGTCGCCCTAGTCCTCGCGATCGCGGGCGGCGCGAACGACGTCCTCGCCCTCGAGTGCGGCGTCAGCGCGCCGGGCACGTACAACGCCTTCGGATACGCGCTCGTCGGGATGCTCGGGGCGTTCCTCGTCAGGGGCGACATGAGGAGGGAGAGGGGGGCGACGACGACTGCCGCCGCCGCCGTCGTGGGGGGAGGAGGGGAGCGGGGGGGTTTCCGCATCGGCGACGACGACGACGACGACGACGACAACCACGAAGACGACCACGGCGGCCGTCGCGGCGGAGGGGGGAGAGGCGAGGGGGGCGACGATGACAAGATCTACGTCGACGCCCACGACTATGACGACGACGACGTCGACGACGACCTGACGTTGGACGATGACGACTCGCCCGCGAGACGGATACGACTGTTCTCCCTGAGACGGAAAGACGACGACGACGACGACGACGACGACGACCGCGGTCGCCGGAGCGCGTCGGAGGAGCGACGCCGTCGTCGTCATCATCATCATCATCATCATCGATCGAGGGGCACCGGCGCGTCCCGCGGGGAGAGGCTACGATCGTCCCGTCCGACGTATCCGTTCCTATTCGGCCTGTTCGAAATACGCGCGAGGTGGTACTACTACCTCGGCGTGGCCCTCGTCGAGGCGCAGGCGTTCTACTTCATCTTCCTCGCCTTCCGATACACGACGTTCACCTTCGTTTACGTGTCGGACGCATTGGCGATACCGAGCGCGATGCTCTTCTCGAAGATGATCATGAAGAGGAGGTACCTGTGGACTCACCTGTTGGGATGCGCGATATGCATATCGGGCATCGTCGTTAACACCGCGTCCGACCTGGACGGGGAGGGAGGGGAGGGCGTCCGTCATTCCCTCGAGCACGTCCAGGGGGACTTATTCGCGATAATCGGCGCGATACTCCTCGGTCTCGACGACGTGTTGTCGGAGATCATCGTGAACGATTACGGTGGCGTGAACGAGATGCTCTTCATGAAGGGATTTTTCGGAGCGCTCATATCTGTGGTGCAGCTGGCTGTGTTCGAGAAGGACAACGTCGTCGCTCTCTTCGGCGACGAGGGCGCGTGCGATCTGGATTGGAGGATGATGCTTTTCGCGACGCACTTCGGGACGAGGGCGCTGAGCGTGGCGGGAGAGATGCAGTTCCTATACATGTCCGAGGCTGCGCTGTTGAATATTCTCCTCCTGACGAGCGACTTGTTCGCCGCGATATTCGACGTGGAGGAAAACGGCGTGCGATTGACGCCGTATTTCTATGCGGCCTTCGCTTGCATCGTGATCGGCATCGTCCTTTACGAGGCCGGCCCGAGCCCCGCGGAACAGCACGCCGTGACCCCCCTCGCCATCGAATTCCACTGTAGGGAAAAGAAGGTGGGGCATTCGGCGGTCGTTCCATCTTCCGCGTCAACTACGGAGCACGCGGGGAACCTGAGCAAGGATGTTGATGCCGAGTTTACATGACCGAAATAGGGGAAGCATAACACCTAAAGCAAATAGCAAACGGCTAGAAACATCCATCGGAAGTATGTGCTTGCTGCCATGGGTCCAGTGTATCTCGTGTAGTCTGGACGTCGGAAGTCATTTGGATCATCACACTATGAAAAGGATTAAGTACATAATTTGAGGCGTGTGTGCATTAAAATTGATCCTTAAAAATTTAATCACTTCTCATCATCATTCGGCGACCCCAATTTTCAAAACCTTTTCTATCTCTGTATCAAATCATGATATTATAACACCATCTCATGATTCTTCGCTGTGACTGAGTAGGCTCCAAACAGTGGTTGCTCATCGCCTCCCTGAGGAAAATCGTCTGAAATCACAGTATATTCTTGACTGTAACCCAGTCGGGATACTGGTCTGACCTTCTTTAAGTCTATTGCTAAATCAAAACATTCTTTGCCATCACTACCTCCATCATCACCACCCTTCGATGTGCCTGTTTTAGGCTTTAAACAGTCTCTTCTTATGTGGATGTTCACGACCTCCCTGAGATAAGCAGTCAACGAGAGTATGTTAGCAGCTAGGAGCAAAACAAATAACAAGATCGTCGCAGTAAGCACACAATCAAAAATCTACTTGCCCAATGATCAAACTGTACATGGAATCATTCTCGAATATTGCGGGGATTTTGACTGACGACAAAAGTGATGAGACATGGGGAAGGACAGAAGGAAGAATTTCAGCTCGTATCGGAAGACTAACCTGTCTTGACGTATCGACATTCTATGAATGATGGCGATTGTGGCACGAACGGCGCGTTGACGGTGGGTGCATGCATAGGCGATGGGATGGTCTGCTTGAAATTGTATACCCCATCGTCGGTGCACGACGGACCGCCCTCCATTAGACGAAACTCGCTCAGTCCCTTCCCGAGCGGGGCGGCGCTCGCGTTCATCGCCCATGCCAGCTCTTGCGAGACGACGTTGACGCAAAAGTATCCCGTCCTTTCCGCGTCGCGCTGCGCGTCCTTCCTGCGCGATCCGTCGCGTCGGTCGTTTTCGTCATCGGCGGCGGCGTCGGCGTCTTCCTCGTCGGAATCGTCGAATTCGTCCGAGCGCGGACACGCCGCGAACGCGATCATCGGTCGGGATCCTCGGGCCGTGCCGACGTCCGCCAGCTCGGGCGGCCGCGCTCGCCGCCGCCACCGTTGACGTTGTCGTCATCGTCGTCTTCGGCACGCGACGACGACGACGACGAGTCGGGTTCGTAGGATGAGATCCACCCGACGAACCGCGGGCATACGACTTGCTTCATGGGGTTGTAACCCAGCGAACAACGCGAGTCGAGACGATACGCGTACGTTATCGTTTCCCCGTCCCCACGATTCTCATCGTATCCCACGTCGTCGCGAATGGACTCGAAGGGAAGGAGATGATCGATTTCCCACATGGAATTACTCTCCCAGCCCACGTTGTTGCATGTGTCACCGTTCAAGTCGAAGCAGTCGTAAGTCGGAACATCGTCGCCGCTGCGGGCATCGCGATCCCAGCCTTTCGACGAAGGAGAACGAGTGACATCATCGCCGCCCGTCTTCTTCTTCGACAACTGGGGCCTAGGCCTTTCCATGTGATATATGCTCTCGACCTTGCCGAACCTACCACGTCCCAGGCTCGCCAACGGACGCAACAGCAAACAATCGATCTTTCCGACGATGCCACGCACGTCGGGATTGCCGTGGACGGTCGTTCGTTCTTCCGGCGGAGATAGGAGGAGACGGGATTGTTTTCGTATCACGTCTCCCCTGATGACGTATGCGTCGATCTGCAGGAGCAACATCGACGACGACGACGACGTTGACAACGGGGTATCATCATCCGAATCATCTGTCGTCGGCGGCGGCGGCAGAAGCAGTGGCACGTCCATTACCAATCGACAGTGCATGTGCACGGGCGAATCGTCCACGGCGGGCGGACGCGGATACCCAGTATTCGACCAGTCGTCATCGTCATCATCCGAACGGCGGGCGGGAGGCGCGGGTAGGTCCGAAAGGACCGACGGCGTGGAACGCGTCGGCCTGAGGCCAGCCTCCTCGAACGTCATCGCAGGTCCTGTCGTCGCTCCTACTCCTCCTCCTACTCCTCCTGTTCCCCCCCCACGCGTGGGAGATCGGCACGACGACGACGACGACGACGGCATCGACATCCGCATCGCCGCCATTATTTCTCCCCCGGTCGCGACCGACATGACGCACGTCCCGTTCGTCCTCAGCCCCTCCAGTATTTCGGGCGGGATCGAATCCGATCCCAGCATGAGCGTCGGCGGCCTATCCGACGCGCCGCAGTATCCCTCCACGAGCGCCACGAGCGGCGGTCGCCGACGACGATGATGATCATGATCGTCGTCGTCGTCGTCGTCCGAGGAGGGGGGGATGGAGGATGGGGTAGGAGGCCGAGGAGGAGGAGGATGGACGGATATCCACGCCGTCGGACGCGGCGACATGCACGCGGACAGGAACGACGTGCCGTCGATGTCGTAGTCCTCCACCTCGTAACGACTGCTGCGCCATAGACGACGACGTCGATCCGATGCCTCCTCCGCGTCGTCCGCCGGGGACGACGGCGCGATGGACGAAGTAGGACGCGACGACGACGACGTCGCCGCCGTCGTCGTCGACGCGGGCACGGGCTTCCACGAGATGTAATCCGCGTTCCAATTCATGCCCATGTGTCGTCGTCAGTTTTCGTCTCCCCCCAAAACGTTGCGCGAATTTTTCACTCCCCACAAAAACGAAAACGGATCATGGACAGACGATGAGAACCCGACAAGCCGACACACAGAGTAGATAGAGGAGAAACCCAAAAACAACAATAAAAAACAAAACATCGACAAAATAATAAGAAACAATGGCCCCGTCGTCGCGTCGATCACTCCTCGCGGCGCTGTGGTCGGTCGTCGGCCTGCTCACGCTGACGTCGTTCGTCATCGCGATAGTTTTCGCGTGCGCGTCCGAGAATTACGTCTCGTCGTTCTCGTCGAACTACAACAACGACAACAACAACGGAGGGGGGGGGGGGGGGTAGCTCCTCCGTCCAGGCCATATCCGTGACCTCCCGCGCCATGGTATTCGCGGCGATATGGGTGGCCGCATTATCGGGCATACTCGTGACGTGCGGGACCGTGATACTCGGGATACGGATGCCGATATCGGGAGAGTACTACGCGTGCTGTCGGGGCAACGTCCACAGGATGACGCCGGTGTCGCTCGGGGCGTTCGGCGGCAGCCTGCTGATGTTTTCGAACCTGACGTTGGTCTTCGCTATACTGTTCGGAGAATTCGAGGTGAGTTGAGCCGAGCGAGTGTGGGAGGGAGGGAGGGAGGAGGGGAGGGAGGAGGGGAGGGAGGAGGGGAGGAGGGGAGGACAATCGAGACGGGGGGAGGGAGGGGGGATGCTCCCACGCTCCCGCTCTCTCTCTCTATGTCTCTCTCTCTCTCGACCGATTTTTTTCTTTTTTTGCCCCCCTTCTGGCGAGACACGCCATCCGAGGGCTCACGATGACTTTTTTTACCACGAAATGTTTAATTTTCGTATTCGATTTTTTTTTCTCGCGAATACCATGTTGTGTGTGCCGCAGATTCGTGATTTCGGCTTCGGAGGACGACGGGGAGGGGGAGACGACGACAATTACGTCAAGAACGCGTACGGCACGAATGTCGTGTATCAATCATCATTCGCATTCTCGATTATGTGCATATTCTTCACGGTCATGTACGCGGCGTTCGCCGGACTGATATTTTACAACTCGTACGCGCTCCTGGAGGAGAGCGTGGCCGACGCGAGGCACGAATCGTCTTCGTACGATCGAGACGGCGTCGATCGGAAGGACGCGAACAGCGCACCGGGATACATCGGGGGAGATCGATTCGGTGTGGTAGGTCGATCGTACGTCGAGCACGGGAGGGGTGTGAAGCCGGTCGAAGTCTTGTGATGTGACAAAAAACAGAGGAGGAAGGAGAGAGAAAAAAAAGACGAGAGGAGATTATGTAGATAAGGTAGAAGTGGAGTAGGGCCAACAATTACTGTGTACATTATTCAGTTGATGGATTAAAGATCAATCGTGCTTGCCGTTGGAGTGGGCGATGTTAAGGATCTTGCGTTGTTTCGTTATTATGAAAATCTTATAAAGTTTAGTATCCCCCCCCAACACTATTTAATCTTTTATATTTACAGTATGGAGCGAAAAAAGTATGATTTTCTTAAAACAAGCCCTCGGTGTGTTTCTGAACTATCCCAATCAGCCATCTTCAGATCAGACCAACTTATTTGCTCGCAAAATGAGGAATCAGAAAGGGCAACGCAGTAATTCTTGTCTCAGTGTTTATTTTTCTTGCTTAGTCTTGCTCGCGTCCTTTCTGTTCAGGCTCTTCAATTTCGCACTCAATTTCGCACGGAATCCTATACCTTTGCTTTCAAGTGGCACATGATTACGTCCCTTATTTAGCCTGCGGGCAATATCATTTATCGTCAGAGATAGCGTGTCGACAACTCTATGGCTATTCTCATTTTCGGACAAGATTTCGAATCCCGGAGTCACGCGTGTTTTGAATATGACACAGGATGTAACTGCCATGCCATTTTCCTCGGGTGAATTCTGTACTGACGAATCAACCATGACCTCCCCATCAAAGAAGCCGATGTGTGTGACTTTGCTACCAGAATCATCATATGCTTCCACATTTAATGACTCGTCTACGTCGTCGTCGTGCAAGAGCAATGCCAGTTTTCCTGACGCACTGTGGGAATTTAAAGGATCAGCATCTTCGACACCACCAGCATAACACTGGAAGGGAAATCCACTGAATCTGAGCATCTTCCCGAGTAGTCCTCCTGGGTTATGTTCTTCATTCAACGATGATATCTTTACTACCAACGCTTTCAAGTCTTCGTTATACACCGCATAATCAGTGGGCAACGACATGTCCACGGTAGCGGATGTGGATTTCGACTGTTTGCGGTTCATCGTGATCTCCGTGCTGATGCTTAGGGTTTCATCCGTTGCATCAGCACCCCGGTCACCATCGGGGGCATTATACGACGGAAGATCCGCTTCGTTAATCAACTCGACCTCACCACTCTCGTATGGCAGATTGATCATCGACTGGACGTTACCGACGTCACTCTTAGCCGTGTTGCTCTTGCGGCCAAAGAATTTAGTAGATTTGAGTTTCCCGAGTAACGAGAATTTTGAGTGAGAGGTACCTCCAGCGAAAGGGTGCGGTGTTAGTGGCGGTAATGGCGGTGATGGTGGCGGTGGTGCGTCCGCGCTCGCCTCGCATGCTGGCTCGGCATGCCTCAAACCCTCGACCACGTCGACGCTCACATCGCGTGCTGGTTCGGCGTGCTCCGACCCCTCGACCATCGAAAGCGTGTCGGCGAGCGCCCGTCCATTTTTTTGCCTGCCATCGACTATACCTCCGCCCATGCTGGGTGTGGATAGTTTATGCGTAACACATATCTCGCGATACGCCTCCGCGGCCTCCTTCGCGTCCATTGACGCGACGGAGACGATGGAGGAATCTTTCGAACCGGACTGGACTGACTTGACTGACTTGACTGAGTTGCCAGACTTGTTGAGTATTCTCGGCTTGTTCGAACCGGGAGAGGAAACGGACCAGCCGGACGCGATAGAGGTGGCGGCCATGGTATTAGAACTGTAACTGTAGCAACTGTTATTGTCATCCAACACATACTTGATGTTTCGCGTGGCATCTTCTTGGCATTCGCTTGACACCGCCACCGCCGCTGTCTCCGACACTTCGTCGAACGGCTTGCAGTCATCTTCAAGAGGTCGATGATGCAATTCGCGAAAATAGGAATTGTCTTCGTCGTCCACCATCTTGGTTGTGAATGTAGGTAGATGCGGGCGATGGACTTGACCCTTTTCTCGACTCCCGAAGGTTATGATAATATCGGCCCCCTTAAAAAAGCAGTTCTCTCTATTAATGCGAAGACGGCTAGCCAAAGAGCGATTTGGAGATGTGCGATGTTCAGGGGAGAAGTTCGCGTATTTGAGAAAGTAAGTTGATGCGTTGAGGTTACTTCTCATTCGACCATATAAGGAATCAATACTAATAATAATTCAATGTTGTAATAATACACTGAACGGAGACGAAATTTTGCGAAATATCAAGGTAGACTAGAGATTAGGTAGAGTAATATTTGCGCCAACGAACGGGGAATGGTCGTGCGGGTGCACCACCGCAGGGCGGAATATTTTGCATCCTCTCTCGCAGGCGACACCCTCCGGCTGGCGCGTCAAGGAGTCCAGTAGAGCGAGCTGCATAGGAGCAGGAGCAGACAGGCGGACACGCCTTATTAAGCCAACATAAGGGCTGCGAGCGGCAAACAAAATCCTTGGCAACATCCCAAGAACACAATTTAAATAGGGCCGGACGCTTCGGGAGTGATAATGATCGCATTCTTCCAAAAGAGGCCACTGATACTAGCCCTTTTCTCAATCCTTCAAATATTACATGCCCAAAATGTTATAATTAACGAAGCAGTTCAGGAGGGACAGGCACAAAATAGCAAAACGCCCTTCCTATCAACCACCGTATCCGCGAAAATTACCTACAAATCAGAATCATCGTCGTCGTCACTTCTTCACTTTGACTCGGCGCGTAAAGCTATCTTCTCCGGATCATTGACCGACTTCCTCACGAAGATATTTAGTGATCAGCAAGTTTACGATTTGAAGATTATTGGTGTGAATATTTTTGACGATCAAATCGTGCACAATGGTCAGTATGACCAAGGAACGACCGTGGGGCACCAAGAAGGACAAGCTGGCGAAATGGTTGGATATGGGAATCAGCCTGTGACACTGTCATTTTCCATGGTGATAAGTGCTGAATACACAAGCGAAATTCAAATGGACACAATCTCTAGTGAGACTTTTCGTAAAATGCTCATACACGTGTGTGACAAATTTCAAAGTCACTTGTTGAGGTACATGCAAGAAGAGACGGGTGATCCATACTTCATGGATGTGGAAAGTATCGTCTTGGGAGAGTTTGACAAAGTTGAAGGAGATGCAGGAAAACGAGGAGGTCAGGCTGCGATTGAAAAGGAAGAAATGTCGGCGGAAACTATGCATGTAGCCTCAATTGTTGCCATAGTGGTGGGTGGGATAATGTTCACTGTGCTGTCATTTGCTACGATCAAGTACTACCAGTAAGTCCTCGTCAATAAATTGCTTGATCAGTCACATCCGTGCATTGACTAACCACTCAGCGCTGTCAATTTTCACAGGAAAGAGAAGGAACTTAAAGCAGCCAGATGGAGATCGAAGGAGATGGGATCTTTGCATCCTACTAGACCATCCTCTATAAAATCTTCCTTAGCAGTTGTCGATGACTACTCATTCAACCCATCTGATAGTATAAACGGATTCAACACGAATATTTCTTTCTACAAGGACAACAGAGAGAATCCAAAACGCGCGTATCCAAGGTATCTAAGAGACGACGACGAAGAAATAGCATTCTCTTCCGTGAACTTCATGGACAATCCAAACTATAAGAATCCAAACGACGAAGAAACTGGATCCCCCTTCGTCTTGCCCGAGTTAGCAACCCCCCGCACAATTTTCCCAGACCGAGGAGCTGTAGCCGCACCAATGTCGTATACTGAGGAACTTAGACACCTACCCCAGCAGCATGTCTTCGCTCCACCGGGCAAGATTGGAGTGGCCATTGATGTTTTGAATGGTCAACCGGTAGTGCACAAGGTGCGGAAGGGATCTCCGCTCGAGAAGATGTTGCAGCCCAACGACGTCATTATGGCCATCGATGACGAGGATATGAGCTGTATGAGCGCTGCCGATGTAACGAGTAAGATGGTCAGGAGGATGGATAGGGTGCGAAAAATTACATTTGTAAGGCGGCCATTGGAACTTTAGAGTCTTTCCCCGCCAAAGAATGAAAATCACAAGAATCCTAGAGCAATGAAGCTTAGAGCAATACACTTATCTCTAGATGAATGATTCACATCTGTTAAATAAGAAATGAGGTAAATTATGCATCCCTTTTGTCCCACTGCACCCGACATCCACTGTTTTGATATCCCCAGCCCAGCCGCATGCCCTTTCATAAACTTTTGTGATGGCAAAATCTACAACTCTTTTGCTGGGTCCTTCTCTGCATTTGCTTTCGCCGTGGGCACGGGGGTAGCATTGACGTATAAACTCAAAACGTAACACCAAACACCGGTCGCGATCATAACTACAAGACTCGAGTAAAACTCCCCCTCGTCCTCCGAACGATCACGCGGTTCTGTACCGAATGCCAACGATATCCAATCTTCGGCCGTAGCGTTGAAGCGCATCTTGGATAAGAATGCGGTCAGCGCCGTGCCGATGGCCATGGCCGTCAATCCAATAGGGACATTCGACATCAGGGATGGTAGGTACTCATCCGGCCAACCGAAGACGAAGAAACACTGCAATAAATGTCCCACCGGGATGTAAAAGGTATAAAACATTGCATAGATTGTGGACGCCGAATATCCGAGCGGTTCTAACGTCGACAGAGAGAAATTGTACCCCGTCATGAATAATCCTTGGCTGACCACTCCGATTGCAAGGAATCGAATGGATTGTGAAATGATGTGCAGCGATCTGGGCCGCGCATTTATCAGAAAGATGAGGATGAGAGATTGGCGGAAAGTACGTAAATAAAGCTAAGCACGCCAGTGCGGCACATACTCATGGATCAGCCGAGGCTTCGACGAGGAAGGCATGGTGTGATTGTTTTCTAGTACGTTCGAGCGAGACGGGGTGCACTGCCCCGCCCGTCGGGGGGCGACCGTGAACGCAGCACTTTGCCGCGCGACGACACACTTTTCTTGCACAAGTACCATAGTACGTATCGTGGTATTCTATTATAATATGTGGCTATTCTCCGTCCGTGCGTCCGTGCGACGCGTGGAACTTGCACGTGAGTGA
>JALLAZ010000600.1:0-13526 GCA_036939755.1 Stephanodiscus triporus | reverse complement strand
TTAATCGAATTAATTGAATCGCTTCGACCGCCCCCTCCCCCAACCCCTCTCCCGCATCATGTTTGTTACAGATCGGGTATAACTGTAAAATCCGCGCCGCTGGAGGCGACGGAAGCTCACCATGGTGTTGATTGTTGTGTTTTTGTGTTGTGTGTTGTATTTTCATATTAATTCCTACATAGAAAATAGATATTTGAAAAGTACGATTTCGTTCCCGCCCCAACCTAAATAGTTGTTAAGCTGTTAACTGTTTGCATTGGCCATTTCCTTGGCCTTCTTTGGCCACCGCTGCCATCAGCGCCGCCGCAGCTGCCCCCGCTATCTCCACCCCATCCCCATTGCTGTCGTCATCACTGTCGCCATCACTGTTGAGCTGTTGCCCTCATCCACCAACAGCCACAGCCCCATTTTCTTGGCAAAAAAATCTTGTGGTGGTGCGTTCTTGAGGTGATTTTTGGTGGTGGTCACATCACTATTTTAACTATTTTGTTCTCATGGTTCTTCCCAGGCAGAATAAAAGGATGTTATTTTTGACTCTGAGTATGTCATCTATGGGATAAAACACCCTTCAACACTCCACTTTTGCTTGGGGGAGGATGTTTTTGTTCCTCTGTAGAGTGTTAAGATTCAGGAAGCCATTTTCTGAAGACACTCCTATTCTTCTAATTTTGGGTGTTGATTCTGCACTAATTAAGAAGAAACAGTGATTAGTAACCAATTTGAATGTAGGGATGCTAATAATTTTAGCAAGTGTTGCCGCCTTGCCCTGGTGTTGCCTAAGTCATGGCCTATGCTCGTTAACATGAAAGAGAATAAAAATGGTTTCTTAGGTTACTTTGGCATTGCCTCACAATTGCACTTTTTACTGCCAGCATGTTTGCCATCACCTATGAAGTAACAGATGATGGAAACTGTTTCAATCAATTTCTACTGATCACCTCCATGATAGTACCTGCAAAAGAAGATTCAAGATTTTGTTGCATTTGCAACACAATGAAAAATAGTTACCAAAAGTAGACAATCTGTTATGTACAATGTTATCTAAAACCTAGACCTTTGCAATCTCCTAGTAATCTTGACCAATGACCAATGATCAATGTCAGACTTGACCATGGCACCCAGCGCTCACACACCACCATCTTCCACTGGAACCATTCTGACCTGAAAGTGAAGGTAGCATTTGTTGACAGAGAAAGAGGCGAAGGTGGCAACTTTTGATCCTGCACTGCACCATCCCGGACCTAAACATCCCGGACTGAAAATGGCCAAGATGCCACCCTAAAAGTATTTAATATTATGCTGACGTGCCTTATGGTGGTGTGAGTAATGTTAGTTCTTAGTGCTTATAACACATTAACATTCAGCAAAGTTTGATCTGATATGCTATGAGACTACACTAGCGAAAGAGAGAAGGGCCGGAGCACACTCCAACCCAAACCTGCTAGTGATCTAGTGCCAGTGAGATCACCCCACATGGGAATACCTGGGACCTGTGCTAAGTAACAGTTATCACGTGTGTGAGCAGCGTGGCTAGCGTACTGGATCCGTGGAGCCCGCGGTAAGGGTACTTTGTGTTTGCAACCATCTTTGAGGGTTCCAGCAAGTAAACCCATTGATCAATCAAGGATTGCCATGCATGTGAATTGTGAAGACATTGTGATTCATCCAGGCTATGATTGTTAGATTTTTATAAGTAGAAAAGCATTTGTGTTTATTGAATTCAAGTCTCTTTGCCTAGACATGACATTCGGCAAGCTGTAGTGCATTTGTGGTTTGCCTATGAACTCATGTTTGACTCAATTGAAGGAACAGATGCAATATTTTGAAATCTGTTCTATTTCATGTCTAAAAAAAGACATGTGCAGATGGCAAGGCATTTTCCTCCGCTGCTGCAATGATTTTCTCCTCGCCTTCAAATCCACACAAAGATTGGTCTCATTGCTTGTCACCAGCTTTAATACCCATCTATTCTAGATGCTCGGTTTCTCTATTACTATCTTAACTTTCACAAGATCAGTTGCTGGGGACCTTTTCATTTTCATTTTCATTAACTTTGCAGATGCAGCGCAATCCTGGAATGGATGCACTCTTGAGACTCATCTAAAGGTGAGGTATCAATGGACGAGAAACTCTTCATTTCTGGTAGCATAGCATCCATTGGTTAGACCTGTCAACGTGTGTTGGCACCCTCCACTACTTTGGGGGCCTTTCACAACGTTGGGGGTCGATGGCACAAATTCATTGGTACCGCCCGGCGCAGGGAAATATTGTTCGAAATATGGGGAAAGAAATTAGCGTGTCTGAATCGGTTTCTCAAGCGATACCGTCGATCATATGTATTTCCGAAAATGTAGTTCAAGAGGAGTATGTTCCATCTGTTGTAATCAACGACGGCCAGTTTGTATTTACCAATCAATGCAGGAGTTATTTTTTAGTCGGCCCACCGATATGACTAAAATCAATCGAAAGTCAATATCAGTGTTTCCTCTGATGATTATCATATCAAGGTTCGCAACGTTATTGGCCATCTCAACCCGCTTCACCGTTGAATCGAGTCCACCATCGACTCCGGACACAAAAATATTCGTTCGGAACCCCAGGCCTTGCGCAATGATTACCGAGGTTGAGAATACTAGATGGACTGAAGGGAAAACCACGAGCTAAAGCCAATTATGTCCTTTTTATTTCCTGTTTTTCCTTTTCCTACTTTTTATGATTTTCATTTTTTTATTATTTCGGAGCGGTAAGGACGCGGACGTCGACGACGACGCCGTCGCGTTCCCAAGGACTAGATTGTAGTAACAATACACGATTCATCAATGCAAGACACACACGCCACCCCCCTGACCCGAACAAACAACGACGCATCGTCTCTACTTGTCCTCGGCGGCGTTGTGCGCCTCCAAGACCTGCAGGGCCTCCTGGATCTTGGCGTTCAGGGCCTCGGGACTCTCGAGTAGGTGCAGCAGTTCGGAATTGTCCATCTCGAGCAGCATGCCCGTGATCTTGCCCGCCAGTTCCGGCTGGGTCTGGTGTATGAGGGGATAGAGTCGCTCGCCGATCATGTTCTTCTGAACCTCCGGCGTGGCCGACGCTAGGGCCGCGGGGGTGAGCTGCTCGTTGGAAGACGACGGGGGGGGCGGACCGCCACCCATCGCGCCCCCGATCCCGGACTGTTGCGCGTCCGCCATGATGGGCTGGGGCCCGCCGGGTGGCATCATGCCGCCGGGGACGGCGTTGCGCGCCTGCTGGTTGAATTTGATGGGAGGCTGGCCGTGCATGGGACCGCCTCGTCCTCCTCCCCCCCCTCGGCCGTACGGACCGGCGGGCGCGCCGCCGCCCCGTCCCATCGGACCGCCAGGTCCCCTCCCCCCGCCGCCGCCGCCTCCCCGGCCGCCGGCCAACTGGGGCCCGCCCATCCCCCCCCCCTGCGGCCCACCCCGTCCGGGCTGGGCAGGCATCATGCCGTATCCCTGCATGGGATATCCTCCCCCCGGCCTCACGCCCGGCTGTCCGCCCGGGACCTGCACGCCGTACCCTCCCCGCCCTCCCATCATCTGGGGCATCGCCCCGACGGGATAGCTCGGCTGCATCCCCCCCGGCCCCCCGGGGACGCGGGGCATGTACATCGGAACCGCGCCAGGACCGTACCCCCCGACCATCGGCCCGCCCATCGGCATGCCCCTCATCATCCCCCCCGGACCGCCCAGTCCCACGCCGCCGCCGACGCCCCCCGGACCGCCGAGCCCGCCCCGTCCCTGTCCGTGCTGGGCCTCGAGCTGCGCCCTGCGCACCTCCCTCCTCTGGGCCAGGGCGACGAATACGGGCTTGCCCGCGATGAGCTTGCCGTTCATCTCGTTGACCGCCCTCGTCGAGTCCTCGGGCGTCGAGAAGCAAACGAAGCCGAACCCGCGACTCGCGCCGGTCCTCGGCTCCTTCATGACGTGCGCGCTCGTTATGGTGCCCATGGCGCCGAATTCCTCGCGCAGGACGTCGTCGGTCACAGACTCGTCGAGGTTCTTGACGTACAGGTTCACGCCCTGGAACTTGGCGATGCGATCGAGCTTCTCGACCTCGTACTTCGCGCGGAGTTCGCGCTCGCGCTCGGCCTTCTTCTGGGCCCGCCCCACGTATATCACCTTGTCGAACGTCGCGCCGTCCTCGGTGACTCGGTACGACTTCTCGTTCATCTCGCGCACGGCGTCCGCGGCGGAATCGTGATTGAGGTAGTTGACGAATCCGAACCCGAGGGATTCGGGCTTGGTCTCGTCGTCGTCGACGACGACGACGACGTCCGAAGACGGCGACGGCGACTCGGCGACGGGGACGGGCTCGTCGTCGACCTTGGCCTCCTCGACGGGCTGGGTGTGGCGGGGGGGTTTCGTGTGCGTGTGTGTGTGTGTGTGAGAGAGAGAGAGACGCGCAAGGACGATAGAACGAAAGTCTGAGTGGGAGGGGGGGGTCCAATGACGCGCGCTTGTTCCGCGGGGGACGTCGCTCTCTTTTTTCGCGAGAGGGGGAATATGAAAAAAAGGCAACTCACCTTCTCCTCCTCCGTCCCGTTCTTCTTCTCCCCCTCCTTCTCCTCCCCCTCCTTCTTCTCGGGCGTCACCGCCGCCGCCGCGACCGCCTTCTTCTTGTCCCTCTTCCTCCGCCCCATGCTGATGCTCACGCTCACGATCTCGCCGAACTTCATGAATTCGTCCTCCAGCCGCTTTTCGTCCCACTCGTACGGTATGTTCTTGACGAAGCAGTTCGTGAACGCCTGACTGTCGGGCCGATTGTCGCGGCGCATGAATTGTCCCACCTGCACCTCGCGGCCGTCGATGAGCATGCCGTCGAGCTTCTCGATGGCGGAGCGCGCGGCCTCGTTCGTCTCGTAATGGACGTACCCGTACCCCTTGGACAGTCCCGTGGCGCGGTCGCACACGACCTTGCAGCTGAGGATGTTCCCGAACAAGCCGAAGGTGTCGTACAGCTGCTTGTTGTCGATGTTCTCGTGCAGGTTCTTGACGAAGATGTTGCCGACGCCGGACCGACGCACGCTGGGGTCGCGCTGGCTCCACATGATGCGACAGGGCTTGCCCTTGATCTCCGTGAAATTCATGGACTCGAGCGCGCGCTCTGCGTCGATCGTCTGGTGGTAGTTGACGTAGGCGTAGCCGAGCGAACGGCGCGTGACGGCATCCCGACACACGCGGATCGACGACACGGGACCGACGGCGTTGAATATCTCGAAGAGGAGTCCCTCGTTCACCTCCGGGAGGAGATCCCCGATGTAGAGGGAGGCGGAGATGAAGGACGGACCGCCTCCGCCGCCCCCTCCTCCTCCCATGGAGGCGACTGGTGGCTGCGGCTGCTGCTGCTGGGGGATGACGGGGGGCTGGGGCTGGGGGGGGACGACGACGGTAGGGGGAGCGCCGCCGGACTCGGCGACGACGGCTTCTTCGGGCTTCATGACGGAGGTAGACATGGTGATGGATGGAAGAAAGATGGATGGAGGTAGGGGGGGTGGCGGGGGGGGCTTTTATTTTTTTTATTTTTTTTTCATTGATTGTCAAAGTTGAACAATGAGATCAAGAACGACTCTTCTTCTCGCGGGGCCCAATCCAAAGCTCAAAGCCACACAAAAAAAAACGAACGGCGCTGGATGGACGCGTGGATGTGCGGCCGCCGGCTGTCTTCGCTTTGTTTTTGCTCTTTCTCTCTCTCGCGCGCCTCGCCTTCGCGCCTTGTTGGCGTTTTTTAGTAAGCGGAAAAGCAAGGGACAGACAGACAGACAGACAGACAGACAGACAACAGGCAACGGGACCACGGACGGACGCATTAATAAACTTCCTACCCTACGTACCGTATTGTATCGTAAAAATAGAGTTCTCATCACGTGACATCATTATCATCAATTTGCGCACTAATGAGAGAGCGAGCGATGAAGGGAGGCATTATGGCTCTCGCTTGGTTGCATATCACCAATCACAAAGGGAGCAAAATAATACTTCCAGGAAAAAAAAACAATAATGATGTCGGCAGTCCTCGCCTACGCATCGAGATCGGCCCGAGTCCTCCTCCCTCCGCCCTCCTCGGGGACGAAGAAGGTAATTGGAGGAGGAGGAGGAGCATCGGGAGTAGCAGTAGCGCCCCTACGGAGTCTTCGCCATCACATTGTTCGCGATGGGACGGCGAATCCTCTGCCAGCCGTCATCAAGCACATCGACGACGATGCGATCGGGGTGAATTTCCCAGCGACGAAAACGACGCGGGATCACCTCCGCCGTGGGAATGCTGGACGACTACTCGAGGACGATGATCGCCCTTATCGTCGGGGATGCGGGGTCAATTATCGATACTTGCACTTCGTCGACAATCGATCGAGACGGTGAGTACGTGTCTTCTCAACGTTTTCTGGGCGAAGTTCTTATATTGATTAAACTTCTCTTTCGAATGTCACTCAACAACACACACACACACACTCCTCTCCTTCTTTTTTCATCGACGAAAAAAGATTTCACACTAGCGACGTCGGTGGCGAAAAATTAGACGCCGATGGACGCGTTTCCATCGTCGGCGAACGGGATGAGTACAAACTCGAGAATGGAAAATACGTCTGTCCCGGGCTCATCGAGGACGCGATACGCAATAGCCGTTTCATCAACCAGGTCGTCGTATGCGGATCCGGTCAACCGTACAACGTGGCACTGATCGTGCCGGACTGGATCGCCGTCCGAATCGAGCTGGGTATGCCGGAAAATTTCATTTCCGACGAGGAGCTTATGAAGTCCGACGGAGCGAGGGATTTGATTAAAGATGAAATCGAGAGGAATTGTTACGGCATCGAGAAGTGCGATGTCCCCGAAGCCTTCGCGTTCGTGGCTCCCTTCGCTGCCGCGCCCTTCGCTGCCGCGAGCGATGCGGTCACGCCCGAGAAGTCCATCCGGCGCGACGTTGTCCTCGAATCTTACGAGGATGTGATATCCGACCTGTACGAGAGAGGCCGACGCGGAGGGGAGGGCGAAATTCGCTGGAGGAGCTTTCCCTTGGCCGGCGGCCCGAAAGTCACCAAAGTTACAGAGGAGGTAATTACCCTTGCACCCGAAGGCAAAGTAATACAGTAAGTCTCGTTGGAAAGTGCAGCATTCGCAAATCTAATAACTGGTGCATTCTCAAATTATAATGCCCTACTCATTTCCTTCCTTTGCGCAAAGATTTCAACATGGCGACATTGGTCAACTAGACAAGGATGGATGTGTTTCCATCGCGGATCATCTCAATCAACAGTATAAACTCGAGAATGGAAAATGCGTCTGTCCCACCACAATCGAAGAGGCTATCATCAAGAGCCATTTCATCAGCCAGGTCGTCGTGTGCGGATCCGATCGGCCGTACAACGTGGCACTTGTCGTGCCGGACTGGGTCGCCATCCGGTCCGAGTTGGGGATGCCGGAAAATTTCATTTCCCAGGAAGAGCTTGTGAACTCCGTCGGAGCGAGGGATTTGATAAAAGAGGAAATCAAGCGAAATTGTTACAGCATCGAGAAGTGCGATGTTCCCGCAGCCTTTGCCTTCGTGGCTCCTTTCACTGCTTCAAATGATATGGTCACGCCCAAGAAGTCGATCCGGCGCGAGGTTGTCCTCAAATCATACGAGGATGTGATATCCGACTTGTATGATAAACAAAACGGCAAACTTCTCTCGAGCGAGATTACTGTGCCTGGGAGGAAAATCAATCTAGCTCCTGCCAAATAGTTCTTATTGTTGCATGTTTTGAGTAAAGTAGAGTGTATTTCTTTCTGCAATCTTATTTAAAGAGACACCAACTACGGTGACTGGAGGAGACCATTGAAGTAAACACATGTACTTTTACAAAAACAGCTATACCATTGCATGCGGACTGGGCCAATAGAGTACTCATACAACCACACCGACCGGCATGGAATGCCAGTATCCATTGATCAAGTCCAACCCAGTTATTCCCTTGCGCTGTATCACCACCGGCTGTGAAGTTTAATCACCATCAATTGAGAGGGCACTGACGGACAGAAATTATGTCTGATTCACTTCCAATTTTACTCATAACCTCCTGCTCCAGACAAGGGGGGGGGCATTTTTGGGTGTCCTGCTTTTGACATGAGTTGGTTGATGCCTTTGGCAATAAGGGACCTCTCACGCAAGTCATTTCCGGGTAGGGTACAATCGCAAATGGAAGCAAACACTTGGGGCAGGCATGACACAAAGTCACCTTGTTTTTCTTTTCATTGGAGTTGTTCCACCCGCTCCATAAAATCAGCCTTGCGACCTATGGCGTGACCTAGCAGAAGCTGACCAATCATATCAGTCACGTTTGAGCACACAGTGATGGCCTCCATGTTGATTCCGGTATTTCTGCAATAGCTGTGGAAATGCTGTGACCGGGCCAGGTATTCCTCACCATCTTGGGCGTACATCCTCATCTCCTTTGAGATGCCATGGCCATCAATCCAACGAACCCTTGGGTCCCCCAACAAGTCCACCATATCGTTAATATTGTTTATGTATGCTTCGTACTGTGGCATACTCAAGTAGCCTCCTTCTCTGCCACTCAAAGTGTAGTCACCAATGAACATTATACCTGCCGTGAGGGAGGCAGCATGTCTACAAACCATTTAAGGTGATGGTCAAACATGAATGTGTATGATCCAGTGGGGGTGTTGATGATGTCACGAGTGGCATCACCATGGTGTGAGTGCCAGCGAGCGAATCCTACAGTAAAGTAGATGACTGATGGCCAATGCAAATCATCCTTCTGGAAGATCTCCTCCCAAAGTTTCATGGCATTCGTTATGAAAGACGATCCAGCCTCCTTCACGAGCTTGTCATTATGGCACTCGATGAAAGGTGGCTGCATCGGGTCCTCGAAGTTGGTAGATCAAAATTCCTGGTACACCAACTTTAGGTTACCCCTTCGTGATTACTGCACGTCCCCAGCACTTACTGATCATGGACTGGCTCAAATGTTCCTTTTCGTGTTCCTCCAGCGCGATGTCTGCCAACGTGAGGAAGACCCCTTGCTTGACGCTCCTGCCAAGAATGTATATTGATTTCTTCTCAGGGAGAGGCCCTAAGGCTTGTGAGTCAAACGTTTCAAGCTTACAACCCATCCGACTACTGGGGAGGAAGGTCCATCCCGTTCTGATACTATTTTCAAGCTGAATGTTGGGACTTTGGGACCCAGCCAATCACCTTCCCAGTGTGAGTATATATTATTCCTAATCTGAATTTGACAAGGGGACATGTTCAGAATCCTGTCCTTGAGCATGGACATGCCAGCCCCAATTGCCAATTCGGTGACGAGAAAAGGATATGGCGGCTGGATCAATGAAGTCTTGTCATGAGATATATCTATCTCATGCACCGGAACATTGTATTGTCCGGGTAGTATTGACTTCCAGCTGTAAACCAGATGGCACGTTCGCAGGCCAAGAGGGCCACGTGCATCAGTCGTGAACTGCCCCTCTGCCAAGAGCATGGCCGTTCCTGTGTAAAAATTTTCAGATAAGATTGTGACGCTATAGACACAGAACGGTTGAGGATTGAGAACCTCGATCATGATTTCCGATGGCAATAATATGGCCCCCACCATTCTTGGAATGAACTTGGAAATATGGCCTTCCATTGGCCACGGTCTTTGCGATGATATCATGCTGCTCCTTATTTTCCTCCTTTAAAATTATTGTGTGAGAATCCATGAAATTAGTCAGTGGTTGATTCTTCTTCCAAGGATGCCCATGAGCCTTTAAAACGCTGTCCACTTTTCTCAGCTCTCTACGAAGAATTTTGGATTTGCGACTGCCACTCCCAACAGAAGCGAAGAAAGCAGCACAAAGTAGGAGAGAGCTAACGGCCACCGCTTCGCACACTTCCGCCAAGACACGCTTCTTTTTGGTAAGAGCCTCCAAAGAGGCAAACATCATTGACTCCGTTTTGTCAACCACACTAAAGAAGGATTGCCTCTAGAGAGAGAGTCAGTTGCATAAATTTTTTTTTGGGAGTGGAACTAATTGTCAATGCCTCGGCCGATTAAGTAGGTGGTCTGAGTCCTCGCGGCCCCTTGAAGAGGTGAGGTCAGGAGAGAGGGGCGGGTGGAGGCATTGCGCGCGTGGGGTCACTATTGTAGGGAACGCGGATCCAAGAGCGCATAATACGATACGGATTTTTTTTGGCAACTTGTACACTGCACCCACACCAAGTATCCACACAATGCAACTCCTTGGACTTAGCATCTCAAAAGCATAGCTCGTTATTATGTTCGGCAACCCATACATTCAGCTTACCTCCGACCGCCCCTATCGCCGTCCTTTTTGTACTTTTATAATGACATTGTCCTTACGCTGTTAAGTGATTTTTCAAAACTTCATTGTTGCATATCTCCATAAGTAATAAGTATTAGATAATGATCTGATATGCAAAAATAACCCCAAATCGGGTCTAGTTTTATTAGCTGGTCATCTCACATGGCTAATAGAACATTTTCCTGTCATTTTGTAATGACCATGAAAAGTGGTGCGCCGTTGTCACCACATGATGTGATCTCTCCCTCTCCGCCAATCAAGAACCTACTGCCCTCCCCTCTTCTCTTCCCTTGTTGTGCATCGTCATTGTTTGCAAACAATGCCGACAAAGAAGGACCCAAGGGACAAGGTGGGCGCAATCGTCTCCACGCTGTCGCGAACAGAGCTCTTAGCAACCATACCGCGAAGAACATCTTTGGCAATGTCAACTATGCCAAGCATTTTTTGCAGGGCACCGTCGTGGGTTTCTTTGCAGGACATGCGCCGGGGGGGAAGAAAAGCCATCTGGAAGCTGACGGATGACTTCAAGATGCCCTCCGACGGCGCAGAGGTTGTTGAGCTGAAGAGGGTGGACATCCATCGTCAGCACTGCATCCTTGGGCCAGTTCAGGTGGGAAAAAACCCTCACTGCTCCATGACTTTCATGGACTCGATCGGCGATCCCGACCATGCCGTGAAGGGGTCGGCAACCTACCTCCCCAACGCGGAAGGCAGGGCGGCCGCTGCTGCTGCCGCCGCCACTGCCAATGATGATGTCGACATCGCCCCTGCTCCTTGCGTCTCGTTGTCACCGGCACCTCTCGTCGCAGCACCTGCCGATGATGACATCGAGATTGTCCTGCCTCCTCCTCCACCTCCCGTGAAGATGAAGAGGAAGAGGAAGAGGAAGAAGGCTGCGTCGCGCAACAACGCATTGACCGCAATGCCGTCGCCGCCTACCACCCTCGCCGCAAAGAAGAGCAAGGCCAGCACAAAAAAGAAAAAAGCCTCCAAAACTGTCAACCTTCGTGAGCACCCAGTGTGGGTAGTTCCAACTGACAGCAAGGAGCATTGCTTCATGGTGATCGCCCACAAGAAAAATGGGTTGCCGGCATTGCTGCAACGATCACTGATGTCATTGCCGACAAGCACACGTCAATCCACCAGTGGTGCCACAAGGATCAGTTTGGCACAAAGATTGCACCGGACAACTCGGAGTACAGCATCATGTCGCCTCTCCAGGCATTCCTACATATGATGCCGCTGGCGCAGCTGACGCTGATGCTGATGCTGGAGCTAACCAACGAGAGGTTGGTTGAGAAGGAGAAGCAGGAGATGACCCGCCAAGAGCTGCTCCGGTGAATTGGCATGTGTGTGCTGATCGCCGGCATCAATTTTTGTGGAAGACGCCGCAAACTCTGGGAGGGCGGCGGTGCCGCCTCGAAGTACCTCCCCTCCTACGACCTTCGCGCCATGGGCATGTCGCGCAACCACTTCGACGACATTTGGTATGCCATCAGGTGGTCTCGTCAACCACCTGAGCAGCCACACGGCATGTTGTCGGAGCAGTACCATTGGATGTTGGTCGACAACTTTGTCGCCAACATCAACGAGTACCACACGAGGACGTTCGTCCCCGGCGGCCATCTCGAGGCCGATGAGTCCATGATTTGTTGGTATGGCGGGGGGGGGCTCCTACATCGGCACATGGATCCCACATTACTCTGCAATCGAGCGCAAGCCCGACAACAGTGGCGAGATCCAGAATCTTGCTGACATCGCATCGAGGATTATGCTCCGACTGAAGATCGTGAAGAGCGCGGCCAAGGATGAGGCGAACGCCGCCGCCGCTGCCAACAAAGATGACGACGAGGACGTAGCTGCCAAGGAAGGCAGAAAGGGGACGTGGGTTCTTTTGGAGTTGGTGCATCCTTGGCGAGACAGCGCAATCTCGGCACCAAACATTGGGACAAGAGGTTCAACCTCGGTGTCCTCGGCATCATTTGCATTGACACCTTCCTTTTTTTCCAACAGGTTGTCAGCGCAAACAACAGGATGACGAGCTGCCTCGAGTTCTTTGGAAGACTCGCGGATGAGCTCGTCGACAATCAGGAGGGGATTCGGATTACGCGGGCTGCAGTGGATCAAGATGCGGAGAGGAATGGTGCCGCCGACGCAGCGGAGCCTGCAGTCCGGAAGACACTCAAGATGAAGAATAAAGAGAGTACTCATCGCGCACAGGGGAGATGCGGCTGCAAGGGCTGCACGAGGAAATCTATCTTCGTCTGCAGCGTGTGCACGGACGCCACCAACCCGGACCAGAAGCAGTTCTGGTTCTGCAACCCCACGATGGTGGAGGGGAGCGAGTGCTTTACTGAGCATGTCCACATCAAGCACAGCAAAGCGCACAGGGAGGGGGACAATTAGGAGGGGGGGGAGACGACAACGATGGCAACAACGGGGGGGATGCATAGCAACTACATAAAAATAAAAATACACGTTATATGCCTATTTTTTTGCAACTCTCATCACGCCACTGAAGGGCGCGACGGCACGCTAATCCATCAAATATTGACCTGATATTGATGGATGTGATGTGTTGCGATATGGGGAGGATGGCTTGGGTGGGTGTCAGAGCATGAACCACCATGCGAACCCCGTAACAGCGTTGAAGCACACAAAACATACATGAGACACTCATTTTTGTATGGAGGGCCACGTAGGAATATGTAGGCCTGAGTCTGCCAAAATTTGTACTTACGTAAGTACATCTTGTGATTACGAGAAAAAGGCTGTAGACACTAGGGAGGAGGTTAGTGGGGGCGGACTCCATCATGGATTCTGATCTATTCTGATACAATAATAATAATAAATAGGCCGGCGGGCAGCAGTGGAACTCCACAAATTGACTCGACTACTTTGGTCTATCTTTTCGACTTCATTTCGAATCTGCCTGCAGAGACCAGTGACGAACTAACGTATGCCAGACAGACAATGAGTCCAAAAAACAGGGTCGAGAAAGTCTGCGTGCAGAGGCACCCTGAGACTCTATTGTTGGGAAGGTCGAAAAAATAGGAAGTCCCACTTGCTTTGGGGCATGGTTAGGTGATCATTATTGGCTGAGATAATATGAGGTTGATCGTGGTTTAGTACTTAAGAGAAAGCATCTTTACTTAACAGAATTTCATTTTTAGTTTCAAAATACTTAAGCGGATTTCTAAT
>JALLAZ010000599.1:0-13559 GCA_036939755.1 Stephanodiscus triporus | reverse complement strand
AATTGATTCATTTTATAAACGTCTCAAAAAGGCGAAGGAAGAGAACCATCGTGACTCCGTCAGCCAATATGAGCGTCTCATTCATGCACTAGAAAAAAGGAGGAGGAAGAGATTGAGGCTCTCATTCACAAGTAGCCTTGCATCTTTCCGTGATGCATTGAAGACTAAATCTCCAAATGCCGAGAAGAATACTTCATCCCCAGCAGCAGTGACGAATCGCCCACGCTGGATCTCAACGAGAAATTGGTTGAGATTACTCATCTTTAGAACCCCAGCATCATTCCGCCAAGCAGACACTGGACCAAATAATGTTGAGATCCCATTGGGAAGGAACACCATCTCAACTTTCAGGGCATGGTGCTTGATATATCCCAAATAAAAGGCTTGTTGCGCGTTCGCAAACTCTACCCTCTGAGCGGCACCCTCATAATCACCACGTTGCCCAGAGAAGGGGGAACAGATGTCATCTATGGAATCATCAATGAAACCAAAGACATCCCAGGGGAGGAAGTTGATACCCGTGACGATGGTCGTCGATCCATCGATGAGCTCGCGCTGGTGGTCGTGCTGAACATAGCCATCGATGGCCCTATGAAATTTCGGGAAGTCACTCACAAAACGTGACAAACCCTGATGCCCGACAATGTTCTTATACCTTGCATCAAGGTACCTCAACATCCACGGATAAACATACGTCCACCGAGTTTTATCCCCCCCAAAGTATGTGTCGATGATCTGAACCTGTGTCATCCCCGTTGCTACCTTGCAGAGTGTGAAGAGGAAGACCTCTTCTGGGTGGACTCTATAGTTGCAGGGAGTTCCATTCGTGTTGAACCCCGTCGGAATGGCGAGCTTGTCCTGCATCGGCTCGAGCTGGCTCTCGAGATCGAACGCCGCGTACAGACGACGGAGTTGACCATGATAGAAGTGAGTCATCTTGTGCGCGGCAATGTCGGAGAGGTCATCGATTCGGATACCCTTTGCACGGGTGAACTGCAGAGGAGCATCCTCCTCCTCCGGCGGGATGTCAAAGAGGAAGCTGTCTGCAGTCCGGAGGGTATGCAGCATGCCGGTATAAGCCGCGAGTACAGTGATTAGGGACTCGATGGCAGTATCCAACGCATCATCGTCGACGTCGCCTATGTCCGCTGTCGCCTCAAGGGCAAAGAGGATCCCGAGAAGCTGCGTCATTGCCGAGCAGTACGTCGAAAGAGCAAAAAGCATGGCTTGAATGATAAATTTCAGGTCGTTTTCAGCAGAACTGAGATGCAGCCAGCGCGAGTTTGGGTAACCTGGCGCTTAGCCCGAGGAAGCGCGATCGCGAAGCGAAAGGCAAAATTAATACGCGACCGTGTGGGATCAGTATTGAAAATAATTGTCCATTCACGAACATATTAAATTGACCACAAGGCACAAAAAAATAATGTTCACAACCCCCGCACAAAATATTATTGTTAATCACGAGTTGATCGTAGTCTGAAGTTTTTCGGAGTATTGTTTAGACACGTGTATTTTTCTGTGATTATTGGAGTGTCCGATTACTACGGGTCGGGTAACAATTGAAAAAGAGTTTTTAGCCGACTTCGTGGAAAGTCCTTAGCGAACTTCGCTAGCCTTGTGCCTGTGATAACGTATGGACCAAAAAGGTACCATACAAACGTACTTGCATACTTAGAGTAACTTTCATAGGTAGCTTTGTTTTTAGAGTACGTTCGTACGGCGAAGCTACCGCGAAAATCGGTGAAAGTAGCTAAGGACTTTCCCGGAATTCGGGGGTAAAACCTTTTTCTCAATTGTTACCCGACCCGTAGTATCTAAATTAAATACAATTCGATCACGCATTGTGATTAAAAGGACATTGGTTTATCGTAGCACGTTGGCACGTAAAAAATGGTATAAAATGACCCGTTGATTCACGTGCCTGTTTTTATTAAGAGATTCTATTCACGATTATTGTTCTCCGTTGATGTCACATCATCACTCTCGCCCCCTCTCGGACAAAATTTGATGCTGTTTTTCGGTGGTTATTGTCTCGTTTTTTTATATTCGCTTCTCTCTGTTGTGTGTGTGTCTCGGATTATTTATATTTTTTATTGTTTTGTTAACGAACCACAGAACCAAAGGTAATCAACGCACAAAATGATGTTGAGGTCCGTCACTCTGGCAATCGCAATCTTGGTCTCCAATCGTTCTTTGGCCCGCGCCAACCTTCGCGGCAACGTCAACGATGCCGGAGACGCCGATGACCGCGTCCTCCAAGGCGACAGAAACGCGGAGTGGCCGCCTCCTTTCGTCCCACACGAACTCCTAGTGAAGTTCAAGCGGGGAGCGAGCGAGGCGAGCCGCGGTCGTGCGATGGCGGCGGCGCACGCCTCGGGCGGAAGCAAGATCCACACGGCCGCGATGATCGACAGTGGGGACGAAGAGGGCGTGGTGCTGCTCAGGACCGGATTGGGCGTGCCGGAGGCAGTGGAGGCCATGATCGCCAGCGGGGCGGTCGAGCACGCGGAGCCGAACTATTTCTACACTGCCAATTTGAATTCGGACGACCCGTACGTGACAACCAAAGTGCAAAACAATCAGTTGTGGGGGATGTATAGTGCGACAGCCACCGGCGGTGGCAATAAGAACCAGTACGGTATTGGGGCGACGACTGCGTGGGCAAACGACAAGACCGACTGCAGCAGCGTCTACATCGGCATCCTCGACAGCGGGTACATGCTTACGCACGAAGACCTGGCCGCGAACGTGGGCACGAATATCGGAGAGATCCCCGGAAACGGCATCGACGACGACAATAACGGCTATATCGATGATGTACACGGCTGGAATTTTGTTAACAACAACAACCTCACTTTCGACGGTACCAACAGTGCCCATGGCACGCACATAGCGGGCACGATCGGCGGGGAGGGTGGCAACGGGAAAGGTGTCGCCGGCGTCTGCTGGAACGTGAAGCTCCTGAGCGCCAATATCTTCAAACACGACGGAACCGGAACCACCTCCTTCGCCACTACGGATATTTTGATCAAGGCGATTGATTACTTCACGGACCTGAGGACGAAGGGTCTTAACATCGTCGTGACCAACAACTCGTACGGCTCTGGCGGGTACTCGCAGCTTCTCGAGGACGCGATCGACCGCGCGAATGCTGCGAATATCCTCTTCGTGGCGTCCGCGGGAAACAGCAACAACAACAATGACGTCAACCCACACTACCCATCAGGATATGACTGCCCGAACATCATCTCGGTCGCCTCTATCACCTCTACCGGCGGGCTCGCCACAAACTCAAGTTATGGCAACACGACAGTCGACTTAGGCGCGCCGGGGGACCGCATCTGGTCGACTGTGCCCAATGCAAACGGCGGATCTGGTTATGCGTTGTACTCCGGCACGTCGATGGCGACGGCGCACGTCACCGGCGCAAGCGCGCTGTACGCGGCGCAGTACCCCGGTGCGACCGCGGCACAGATCAAGGCGGCCATTCTCGCCGGGACGACGTTGACGATGTCGCTCGCTGGCAAGGTAGCGACCGGTGGCCGGCTCAACGTCGCGAAGTCCCTAGCCATAACCTTGGCCCCGACTCCACCTCCGGCTCCGACCCAGGCCCCGACCTCGACCCCGACTGCTCCGACTCAGGCTCCGACCTCGACTCCGACCTCGACTCCGAGTCGGGTTCCGACTCGTGCTCCGAGTCGGGTTCCGACGACTGGGGCTCCGATGACTGGGGCTCCGACTCGTCTGACTCCGTTTCCGACTCGTGCTCCGACTCCTGGTTGCCTCGGTGCTGGTAACTTTTGTCTGCCAGGTTCTTGTTCTGGTACTTCGTGTTGCTGCTCTGGTCTTACTTGTAAAGGAAACCAATGTAAAAAGTGATACAGAGCATGTGAGGATGCGCGGGTAAGCGTGTTTGATTTATTAGTACGCAATAATAATAGGTTGAAGTTGTGTATGTTGTTATTGCCCGACTTTCACGCACGCATCTAGGATCCCGCCTCGATCCCGTCGTCAGCACAACGTCGACGGCAAGGGAGCGTCGTGCATGCATATCTGCACATTGACGGCGCCCCTGGCGGCCACCATGGCCACGGCCGCGTTCGCCTCACCGAGTGGGAAGGTGGCGGTGATCGGCGGCGTCAGGTCGACGGTCCGCATCACGTCATGGCGTTGGTTGATGGGAGAACTGGAGGGTGGATGGGGCTGCTCGCTCGAGCTGACGCAGAATCCGGGATAAAAATATCTCCGGTCCGGTAGATGCCGACGGTGGCTTCTCTCACATCACCGGGCTTCAGTGATTAACAAGATCAACTTTGCAATTACTCTCCTCCCTCTCTCTCTCCCTCCCTCCCTCCATCCATCCATCCATCCATCCATCCAGCCCTCTCTTTCCTCATGAGGATGGAAGGTTTCGAATCCAGCATCAGAATTTGACACGGTTACATATTTGATCGAAGAAGAAGCGAACTCTGGGATCACAGGATAGAGGAATGTACTTTAACGACTTTAGTCATCGGAACAGAGCACTGATCAAGGTCACCATCATCACCAGGCGACATCAACAAACACACTCAGCGGCAAGGTACTGTCAAATTGCTGGCTACACACGTCAGCAACGTGATAATAATAAAAAATTATCATGGATACTACCCTCTCCTCAGCGCAAGTCCATGTGCGGAGAATGACAAGCAAATAATAAGACAAAGCGATGCTAAAATTGCCACTATTTTAGACAGATGCATTCTCTGGAAGATTGGTTGGCTACAACATGAGTGCTCGCTCAAAAAATCATTGTCGCCGTCTTCCACGAACGCAAATAATCGTTTTATTCCCCCCATCTAAATGATCCCGGGAATGAATCTGTATGGCACGATGGACTTGTATCTGTCCCAATCGTCGCCGTACTTCTCGCGACACAGGCGATCGTCCCTAACGGAACGATGTACCAACAATATTGCGAAGTAAATTGCATAAAAGTAAGGCACGACGCTATCGAACCCGCAAAGCATGCACCAGCTCAATCCCATGATCCAATCCCCGGTGTAGTTGATCTTGCGAGCCAATCCCCACCATCCACTCGTTAGCAATTTCGTGCCGCGTTTTGTCCGCAGGTACGTCAGGTGAGAAACTTCGACCGAGTTCGGATCGCGTCGGAACGCGTCCTTCTGTCCGTTAGCTCCTCGGAATATCAGGTAACCCGCGACGTTCACGGCCACGATGCCCGCCAGGGCAGGCAAGGAAAGCAACGGGTCGTGATCAACGAGGTACCTCGCCTGGAGGCTGTACGTGAACGGTACCCACGCCAGGTCGCCGAAAACGAGCATGTAACCGAATCCGTCCGTGGTGATGTCCATGGTCGTGAGTATCGCGCGTTCCTGGTACAGCGCGTCCCACACGTACGCGCCCTGGAATACGTTGACGAGCACCATCGATCCGGTGACGTACCCTAGCCTATCGCGCTGCTTCGCGAGCATGGCCATGTTCAGGACTGCCCACCCTATGAGGCCCGGCCGCAGTTCGCAGAACTCCTTCCAGTCGAAGGTACCGCCGAGGGATCGGGGATTCAGCTCCCTTCCCATGAAGAAATCGTAGACGCGATTGCCGCTGTTGCCGCCGGCGGCCAGCAACGGCGGCCTTCGCGCCCCCTCGCCCCCGTCGCCGTCGCCGTCGCCGTCGTCAAGTGCGAAGCTCTTCGCGTACAGGTATGTCGACAGGCAGATGGCGTACGCGATCGTGACGAATGCCAACATGGCATGATGATCGTAGAGCCATGCGAGCGGCGCCCTCCCGAGCGTCAGCACCGACCTCGTCGCTGTCGTCCGTCCTCCTCCCGTGAGGGGGACGCGGCGAGACCACGGCCAGGGCCAGGGGCCTCCCCTCCCCGTGGTCGTCGTCGTCGCCGCCTTCGCCCCTCCCTCGACGACGACGTCAATCCACCTCGGCCATCCCACGTCCAGCAGCATCAGCGTGACCCAGAACGCCAGGTGGCCGTTGATGCGGTATGTCAGCCTCCTCTCTCCTCCCCCCCTTCCCCCCCCGTGGCCAAGATCCGGCAGCGGCGCCCCCTCCACGAGCTCGCAGGGCAGCACGCGCTCGAGGATCACCTGGAATGCGAACCAAGAGAACACGACCAGCGCGCACCTCGGGAGCTCCACCAGCGGCCCGTCGTCGCAGGACGGGCAGAGGAAGTGCAGGAACCTCGAGGAGGGGCAAGACGGAGACGCGAGGAGCAGACGGACGACGTCGACGTCCTCCCAGACGATCCGACCCCTGGCGGCCCAGCGGATCAGCAACAGCGTAACTATCGGGAGGGACACCATGGTCAGGAATGCGCCGAGCGGTCCGCCGAATTCGTACTCGAACGACGACGGCGTCGACGGCGTCGACGACGAAGACGACGACGACGACGACGACGTCGACGCGGGACGAGGCGTCCTTTCCCCGCCGCCCCCTGAGCCTTTCCCTCCCGTCGCCACTCCCGGCGGCGGCGGCGGCGGCGGCGGCCGCTCGATCGGCGTGGGGTGCTTGGCGAATCTATCGTTCGGGTTCAGCCGCACCATAATGATATTATTACTTCTCTGTCCCGGCGGCGCGGCGGGCCGATGTCATTATTTTTAATTCGCCGAAGAAGTATCCAAAACTTGTACCCGGATGGAACCGGATCACTCTAGGTAGTATCCAATCTACGGATATTGTTTTGTAGAGTATCGTATTGTAGAAAATACCATACTACGAACTACCTAGGTACCACAGTGATATCTTTTACCTCCGCGAGGTCTTGACTGACGTGTCCTCGTAAAATCTCGATTTTTGCCGGGGATGCGAAGTGCATCTTCGCGCTCTTCTCGGGGTGATAAAACCGCGATCCCCGACGATGACGTAGCTCGTGTCAGCGGAGTGAGCGAGCGAGAGAGAGAGGGGATCTTTCTTTGGCGCGGAGTGAAAACATTACCATATTGATGCCGTTAGCGGAGTGGGATCCACCGTCGACGTCGTCCCCATGCCATGCCCAATAGTATGAACTGATTCCTCTCTGATATGACTGCACATGTCGCGCGCTCTCCCTCTCTTCTTCTAACCAAACAAGCATCCCATAATATTATATTATATTATTGCTCTACCTCTCCCCAGGCCATTACCATAATATTATTAACCCACAACGAAACTTCACCCCCCCCCCAAAAAAATGAGATTCCTCCTCGCCAGTGTCGCCCTCCTCGCCACGCAGGCCTCTGCCTTCGTCGCCCCCTCCCGCGGCTCCGCCGCCGCCTCCGCCTCCGCCCCCGCCACGTCCCTCGACGCGTCCAGGTGCGGCAACTACGACTACGACGTGATCATCGTCGGGTGCGGCGTCGGTGGTCACGGCGCCGCCCTCCACTCCCGATCGCAGGGGCTGTCCACGGCGATATTCAGCGGCGGGGACGTGGGCGGCACGTGCGTCAACCGGGGATGCGTGCCGTCGAAGGCATTGCTCGCGGCGTCCGGGCGCGTGCGCGAGATGAGGGCGGAGGATCACCTTTCCGAATTCGGGATCAAGGTCGAGGGCGAGGTCACGTACGACAGGGAGGGGGTGGCGAGGCACGCGAAACAGCTGGCGAACAGGGTCAAGGGAAACCTCGAGGGGAGCCTGACCGCGCTCGGGGTGGACATCGTCGAGGGTCGGGGAGTGCTCGTCGGCGGTGGCGGGGGGGCGGGGGCGGTTGAGGGGGTGCACGAGGTCAAGGACGAGACGTCGGGGAAGGTCTATACCGCCAAGGTGAGTTGGGATGACTTGAGAGTTTTGAGCTTTGAGTTCTGAGTTCGGTCGGGGCGTTCGTCCGTCCGTTCGTTCGTTCGTTCGTTAGTCCGCGCGGGGGCATCCTCATATGGAAGGGCCGCGAGTTTGTCGAGCTATCTATCTATTTATCTCTCCGGCTTATTTAGTTCGTTCGTTCGTGATCCTCCTTTGCCCCTTCCTAACGCGCGCATCGTTTACCACATCGTGCCCCGCGTCGCGTCTCTAACGATTACCATACCCTCCTTTTCACCGCCGTCGCCCCACCATCCCACCCCACCCCCGGGAGCAGGACATCATCCTGGCGCCGGGATCGATCCCCTTCGTGCCGCCGGGTGTCACCGTGGACGAGAAGACGGTGTACACCTCCGACGGTGCCCTCGAGCTACAATCGGTGCCACAGTGGGTCGCGATCATCGGATCCGGTTACATCGGACTCGAGTTCAGCGACGTTTACACCGCCCTTGGCAGCGAGGTCACGTTCATCGAGGCGCTACCGAACATCATGCCCACGTTCGACAGGGAGATTGCCAAGCAGGCGGAACGGCTGCTCATCAGGGACAGGCCCATCGATTACAGGACGGGGGTCTTCGCGAGCGAGGTCACGCCGGGAATACCGGGGGTTAAGCCCGTTACCATCAAGATGATCGACGCCAAGACCAAGTGAGGATATATCATCTCTCTCTCGTCTATCTTGTATCTATCTTTTCGTTTCGCTTTTTTTTTCTCAATTTGGCAATCGCCGTCTGTCGCACCTCGTCCGCGTCGTTTCGTAACAATATTTTAACAGGGAGCACGTCGAGACCCTCGAGGTGGACGCCGCCATGGTCGCAACTGGCCGAGTTCCCAACACCGCGAACATGGGACTCGAATCCGTGGGCATCGAGACCTCCCGCGGCTTCGTCGCCGTCGATTCCAAGATGAGGGTGATGACGAAGCACGGCGAGGACGGGGTGGTCGTGCCCAACGTGTACTGCATCGGGGACGCCAACGGCAAGATGATGCTCGCGCACGCCGCGAGCGCCCAGGGGATAAGCGCCATCGAGAACATCTGCGGTCGGACGCACGAGGTGAACCACGACGCCATCCCGGCGGCGTGCTTCACCCATCCCGAGATCGCCATGGTCGGACCCACGGAGGAGCAGGCGATCGAGCGCGCGGCCAAGGAGGGCTGGACGCTCGGCAAGTCCCAGGGCAGCTTCCGCGCCAATTCGAAGGCGTTGGCGGAGCTCGAGGGCAACGGCATGGCCAAGGTCCTGTACAACAAGGAATCGGGGAAGGTCGTGGCCGTGCACATCATCGGCATCCACGCCGCGGACCTCATCCAGGAGTGCGCCAACGCCGTCGCCGCCGGCACGACGGTCCAGGAGCTGAGCATGATGGTTCACACCCACCCGACGCTGTGTGAGGTCCTCGACGAGGCGTTCAAGGGAGCTGTGGGGATGGCCGCGCATTAAATGGAGTGACTTAATGATGGCGTTGTGCCGAATGAGAAAAGGGCTATCTCTTTCTTTCGCATCCTCATCTTAGGGTTAATAGTAGGGCCCGAGTAATGCTCTAAGATGGGGTTTTGTATCTTATACTTGATAGACTAATGTGTGTTCAGCCCCACAGATAACCTCAGGAACTTACAATCTTGATTCATTAAAGTTTCTTCGCCATGGTGAACATAGATATTGTCAGGATCATTTCTTGTCGCTCCAATAGGCACGTATATTGGAGGTGTTTCACCCAGTATTGCGTCGGGGAGGGATCTGACGCGCATTGTGAAGCAAACATCATAACCGGGCACAAAGGGACAAACAGTGGGATACTGTGTGCCAACTAAGTATTTCTAATATTCTAAGTGGGAGTTAAATCACTAACTAAATTTGAGTTTAGCCCCCCCAAAGTGGCGACTTGAAAAGTTGTAACTTCAAAATAATGCGACATCACCACTTCAGCTTCCCTCCAAGCCCATACTTCTCGAGCAATCCCCTGTAGTACGGCCAGAGTTCCTTCTGCATTTTCTCCCCGCGCAATTCATATCCTTCGTCCTTCATCAAATTTAACATAGAAGAAAGTGAGGGGAATCGTCAATGGGTGAAATGTGATCCTAACGCATCAGATGGGTTGGCGGAATAGGAAAAGGTAGGTGAATGTAAGAATTGGTGTTCGTCCTACCTTTGTGTACAGGTCGAATTTATTGAATAGCTGTACCCACTTCATACGGGCGTAGTCATCCGGCTTCATCAAATGGCTATATGCACCCTGTGGCGACAACGTAAAGGGAAAGAAAGAAGAAGAAGAACATGAGGGGTGGGGGGGTGGGGGTGTGTATCTGTACTAAAATCTAAAACTCGCCTTATCGTGCCACGGATACGCCGAGTGGTATCGGATCATGTCCAGCCCCTCCCGTGGGATGAGGCAACCGTTCGCCACGAGCATGCGGTACATGTACTCGTCGTGACCCCACGCGAATTTCAGCGCGTCAAGGCCGCAGTGCGGCTCGTAAATGCCGTGGTCGGTGTTATACCTGGGATCGTTCATGTCCGGATTCAAGCGGTTGTATTGGGGCAATATAACCGCCTCGTCGGGGATGCGACATCCAACGACGAAGGTGTCGCCCCCCAAGGCCCACTGTTTGCAATTCAGGTGCGAAGAATACCCGTCCTGGCCATCATCGGCGTTCCCCCACAAGAACATGATCTTTCCCATGTCGTGCAGCAGTCCCACGAGTTGGAGCCAGTCGGGTTGATTCGACCTGCGTATCCCCTCGGCGGTCTGGAGGAGGTGAAGCAGATTGGGCTTCCGAAACGATAATTGCAACGGCAAATGTCAAGAGAGATGTGCGATGATTGAAAGAAGGAAAGTAGTACGAAGTACGAAAGGTGAATGAGATGCAAAAATTAATGATATATGCGAAAGAGATGCACACGCACCAAATCCATATCAGGATCGCTCGCGTCCACGTAATTCTCGAGCTCGACGAACGCCTCCTCTATCGTCATAAGCCTCCTGTCGTCGCTCAATGAGAGAATTTCGTCGGGTTAGTCGTACCTAGCACACGAATCCAAATGGACGCGAGAGAGAGCATAACGCGAACGCATGCGACGAAGGGAAGCTACACGAACGAAAGCCTCCGACCCAGCCCTCGCATCACACACCTGTATTTTCCGTCATCGAACGAATATTTAATCGCCATCCTGTCGTAAAATTCAACGGTCTGGTACGTCCTCATATCTTTGTAATGCAGCAGGACGCGATCGGGCGTGCCGCCACTGCCGCCGCCATCGTCACATGCGCCCTCCGAGTCGACGCCTTCGCCGTACGATCGGAATCCCTCGGCCGGCTTCGCGCTGACATTTGCCTCGAGGATTGATCGGACGGCGGCGTCCGCGTCCATTATGTCATCGTCGGGGCGGATTGGTACGGACCTCGCCATTGGAATTTGTGCGGAGGGAGGAGAATAGGTAGATTATTATTTTAGGGGCTGCGCCATGGAGGCTGGATTAGTATTGTCATGAAGTACATTATCTCTAGCGTAGCTATAGTTATTCCTAGGTTGGTAGGTACTCTTGTTGATGTTTACTGATGTGTGGGGAATTGCTCTGTGAACTCCAGCATGACAGTTTCACAGATCAATTAAGTATTGCTATTGCTGTACTAATACCTCCGCAAGCCATTGCCATTGCCATTGTGAAGTGTACATTGAAATATAATGTTAATGTTAACGTCAATTCTGCATTAATGTTGCATTTCAACAATGCTGCATTTACAATAATGCAGCAACAATCTTCGAATGTGGGGGGAGACCCCCCTTCCCCCCCCTTCACATTTTTGGATTCGTCGTTAATCACACACGTAATATCTACGTACTATCTACGTACGTAAATACTCTAGGTTTTGGTACGTAGAGATAGATAAGCATATTCTTCGTGTGGGGGGAGACCCCCCTTCCCCCCCCTTCAGCTACGATATCTACTGTCTATGTACGTAAAATAGGTTTTGGTACGTAGATACATCAGATAACATACGCACATAGAATATCAACGTCGGAACTTCGTTTACACGGACACACAGACAGACAGACAGACAGACAGACTTTAAATTATTATTACTATCTGATAGAATGAATAGAAGTACCATACAACCATAAAAGTGAGGCTTTATGGTACCCTTTTTCGGAGATTTTTCTGCTCTGTGTATTATGCTTGCTTGGTCAGACTAGGTCAGACTCCATTGTAGTCTCTCATACTCCGGAGTAGCTAGAACCATCTGAAAATACCACGCCATCTGAAAAATCAGCATCTACTCCCAAGAGCTCCCGCCAAATGCATCTACTCACGAGACAGAGTTTGCTGATCACTGCCATAGGCGCGCGTGCACGCAAATACTTTATAATTCCCTCAGCCTCGCGGACAATGGGAAAGACTCCGAGGAGACGTGTGCTTACGGGATGCAGGCGCCGCCTCCCCTTGCATCAGACGAGCTCCCACAGTCGTAGTAGTACACACCTCAGCCATGCCGAAGCGGGTATTCGTGAATTTCTACAGTGTCCATTTGCCTTGACTTGCTTCTCTTCCTGGTCAGCGATGCAGGCAATTCTCCCTGCGTTTGTCCTCTCCCTTTATTTTACTGATGGCATTGTTGATGGGGGGGTGCTGACAATGAAGCCGATGGTGACTATGGAAATGGTGGCAACGACAAAGGACATGATGCTCAGGCTCTGCTTTGTCTTGCCCTGGGGAGGTACTCCATCCAAGTTGGTCAACTTTGGTGGGTCTTCTACAATTTTTCATACCATGATATTCCTCTGATTGAGGAGGATAGTCACCATCTCAATGAGCCCCCCCGGCAAAATATTCAGTTCAACAGAGGGCCTCTCGGTTGAGCCTTGGGTATACATGGGTCCTGGAGTATGATGCCCGCCCACAGGTTTGTCAAGACTCCTTCAGGAAAGACGACTTCTCCGAGGCCATCACTCTCAAACATTTGGCGGAGTTTGATGTAGAGTCCCCCGTGTGTTTTGCTGTTGTAAAGCAAGATGAAGTCATCACACAAAACACCGGTTTGATTTCTGTTGGAGGCAGAAGCGTTTGTCATCATTTGGAGGATGGATTCTTGGATATCCTTTGTTCTGTCCTTCTTTGTTTCCTTGGTCTCCTTTTTCCACTTGTATTCTTTGATCCTGATTTCGTTGGTTTTCTTGCACACTTCGTTGTTGCAATTTGTTGCTTCGATCAGTTGGCGCATGACGTTGTTATTCATTCCGGTGCTTCCATGGCTGCCAGATGCGTCAATGGGTGGAAGGATGCAGCTTTGGTGATGTTCTTCGGAATGCCTTGTGAATTTGATGTTGTCGGGCTTGCAACTGTGAGTCAAGTTTCGACAATGATATTCATGTGGGCTGCGTAGAGCCAATTTGCAAAGTCTTTGCTGCTTGCTTGCATGTCCTCGTAATCGAAATCTGTGGGTTTTGATTGTGATAATGATGTTGAGTGGATTGGATGAGCCACATTTGAGGGCTGCGATGGCAAGGAAAGGGACGGGGATTTTAGCTCTGGACTCTTTGTGTAGGTCTGAGTCATCCCGTCTGTCCCTTCCGTCCCGTCAGTCTCCCTCTCAGAATTTTCTTCTGTTGATCCTGTCTCGTTGACACAGACGGTACGGGCACCGATGCGGTTGGACCGCCTCCTACCGCCTTCTTGTTGAGGGTCGACTCTTCTGCTGGTGAGTAGTTCTTTGAGCTTGACATGAGCCAACAAGTTCACTGTAACTTGTGTAACCAAGGTTACACTTTTAG
>JALLAZ010000598.1:0-13774 GCA_036939755.1 Stephanodiscus triporus | reverse complement strand
CACAACCGGCTCAAATCTAAGCGCAAGATTTGCTCCGCGGGGCGCTCATGTAGGGGGGGAAATGAGCAAGCGCCCCTCGGGCTCATTATGCGCTGGAAGATTGAAATTAGAAATTAGGGAGGGGGTGATAAAAGGGGGGGAAACATTGTTTGCGGACAAAACGAAATTCGGGATGAGAACCGAACCCCGAAACTTGAGAACTCTATCTAGGGTACTATGGTAGGTATGTAACCTCCGTTCATCATCCAGCGAGAAGATCATCGAGCTCTCATAATATATTATTAATCTCCTGCGTGGAAAGAGAGGAGGCCCCATCATTCTTTTTTTTCGCTCCGCGCCCCCGAACGAGGACCCGATATGGAGGACATGCGCAGATGCTTCCCCGTCGACCACGTCGTCGACGGATCCGTCGTCCTCCCGCCGTCGTCGTCGTCCTCGTCGTCCTCCGACGAGTACGACGAGGTCGTGCTCAAGCTCTCCGCCGCGTGCTGGGATCACTACGAGGCCGAGCACGACGGCAACGACGACGAGAGAAGGAGGAGGGGGGATCGTCGTCGTCATCGTCATCGTCACTCGCTGTACGTCGGCTCGCTCGGGCCGTGCGCGTACGTCCGATATCGCCTCGCTCGCACCTCCATCCTCCGTCGGGAGAATCGCGACGCGTCCGCGATACTCGCGGAGGGGGACGCGATCGCCTCGTGCGAACGTCGGAGGATATCGTCCCTGCTCAGGGACGCGTCGATCGCGATCGATCGGGTCTTGGAGGAATCGCATCCGTCGTATCCGTCGACTGACGCGACCACGACGACGACGACGACGTCGAGGTTCACCCTCCTCGAGGGCGCGAGGGTGGGAGGGCTCGCCCTGTTGGCGGTCGTCGGTCACGCGTCGGGGGATATCCCGGGATCGAGGAGGGCGATGGACGAGCTCCTGGAGATAGGACGACGGCTGTCCCACGTCCCCGAGTCCGAGTGCGAGGTGCTGTACGGGAGGGCGGGGTACCTCCAGGCGGTATCGTTCGTTCGATCGGGCACGTACGACGACGGGTATGGCGGCGGATTGGTCCGACGGATCGCGCGCTCGGTGCTTGTCGAGGGGGAGAGGACGGCGAGTGCGGCGGTTGCGGCGAGTGCGAGTGCGGCGGAACGGGAGCGGGGGGGGGGGGAGAGGACGGCCGTCGTCGTCGTCGCCGCCGGCGGAGGAGGAGGAGGAGGCGGAGGAGGAAGAGGAGGAGCGGCGGATCGTCGACGCCTCCCCCTCCTATGGAAGTGGCACGGCAAGGCGTACCTCGGCGCGATACACGGTGTGTCCGGGATACTGTTCGTCCTCCTCTGCTTCCGTCGGGAGGTGTCGTCGATCGAGGGTGCGATGGAGAAAATAAGGACGACGATAACGAGGTTGGACGATCACTGTCATCCCTCCGGGAACCTCAGGTCTACCCTCGGAAACGAGAACGGCGACGACAACGACGACGACCGACTCGTGCACGTGTGTCACGGCGCGCCCGGACACGTCCTCCTCCTCGTCAAGGCCTACGAGGTGTACGACGACGTCGTCTTCCTGGAACGTGCGGAGGACATAGCGCGCGGCGTCGTCTGTCGCAGGGGGCTGTTGAGGAAAGGTGAGTCGCCGCTAGCTTCTCTCACTCTCTCTCTCTCACTCTCTCCGTGTATGCAATTTTTCGTCCGTAGCGAACGCGATCGGGGCAAAGACTCACCTCGGCCGTGTTTGAACCCCCCCCGACACTCGCCAGGTCTCGGATTGTGTCACGGCATATCCGGCAACGCGTACTGCCTCCTGTCGCTGTACCGTGGAAGGAGGCTATGGGAGCAGAGAGGCGGCGATGGCAGCGGGGAGAAAATGTCCGACAAGGCTGACGAATGGCTCCGCTGGGCCCATCGCTTCGCGCGCTTCGGGCTGGAGAACGCCAACGTGCTGTTCAACGTTCCGGATCATCCCCACTCTCTGTACGAGGGGATTGCGGGATTCGTCATGCTCCTCCGCGACCTCGGGGATCCAGATAATTCGAGGTTCCCCTGCTTCGAGCCATGAGTAGGATGCGTGCGGGCTGGCGGGGGCGCGGATTCGTCTCATACATGACATGGAAGAGATGGACACGCATGGCATAAGCTGTGCGTTCGAAGAGTTTTGACATGTGGCAAAGGCCTGAATTCTTTATGTTGCCCAGGCTGCCATGCGGCTTGATGACGCCGCCGCTCCCGGCGACCGCTCCTACAGAACCTTTGTTCTTGGCTTGTCATGACCCTTCTTTGAAAGCTTGGTGCCTTGTTGACGTTTGGTGTTTCAATAATAATGAGAATAGTTACTTAGCTGCGCAGAACAACTATTGTCTAAATACTTAGTGAAGGATTTAGGTGAGATACACGCACCTAAGTAAGCACTGTGAACTTAGCACCATGCACCATGCCTCCAGCAAACTCCACCACTAAGCTTGGTTGGCACAATTCTCGTGGCTGCAGAGTTTTTTCTTCGCACCATGCCGATACTCCGTCACTAACGTCAAGATTTTTGCAACCCTTGTGGCTGCGGCGTTTTCTCTTTGCGCTTACCGCACCATGCCTGGCACAAACTCCTCCGGCAGCATTTCACCTTTGCGCCATGCCTCTGATAATTTACTTTTGCGGCACCCGATGGATTGTTGCGCCTTGCCTGATGGCTTTTGTGACAAAAACAGAGAGCAAAGTGCTGAACCGAAAGCTCGTCGACACTACCCGGAATTGAAATATGAAGTGAATATCCCGTGCGATTTTCAGTTCAGATAGCAATTTGTAAAATAGAATTCAACCTTTTAGTAAGGTATCGATGAACGCATTCTGGAATCTGATCTGGTGTTATTGCCCTCAGCATTGTATTTTCACGTTCCAACCTGGTCATGCTACCAATGAATGTCAAAACGTCTGAAACAATGCTCCTTTTTTGACAAACGGCTAGTGCACACAGTACATCATACAAGAAGTTCTGCTCAATGTGTTTGACGTCTTGTCTACAAGAACGCCACCTTGCCACATCTTAATCTCAACTTGCATAATTATGAGATCTGCCTCTGATCTCTTTTTGAACAATAGAAGACCTCCGAGAAATGCGGATATTCTATAATATGAAGGTTGCATATTCGTGGGTATTGAAAGCATTCGGTGCAGTACTTGATTGCTTTGTAACTCATAACGAAATACCATTTTGGAAAAATGGTAGTCCTGCTCTGATGGCCCACAATATCCCACATGATGACATTTACAGCAAGCTGATCCCATTCGCATCGTTGAAATCAATCAAGAAGCAGGTAGACATGCTTTTCGAAGTCGAAATCTTGTTCACCAACAAACCTTGGACATATGGATGGCATTAGATCACAAAATCTATCAGCAATTTGCTTACCAGGCATCTTTGAACTGTGCGCCTTGATGATTGTATCAAATATGATTTGAAATGTTGGAACAGTCGCCCCATCAGTATCTGGATGAAGATATTCGGTAGGTGCATAGTGGCCAACCAAATGTGTTTGCATAGGCCCACGGTCAAGAGCAATATGTTCAGGTAATTCCACTGGTGAAGTTTCATCGAGAAGCTTTGCATTTTTCAGATGACTCACGTTATTTATCCTAACAACTTTGAGATAGGAGTCTATCCATGCTTTTGTTGCTATCTTGGCTTCTTTGGATGGTTGGACATGTTGGTGAACATATTTACGTTTTGTAGACTGGAAGTTTGGCGGTCAACAAATCTCCTAAAGTGAAATACACACACGTGAGATCAAATGTATCGGATCGAATATGGTATTATCAAATGCGATTTTAGGGCAATTCAAACTAACCTTATCATCAAATTCATTTGTCTTGGTGTTAGAAAGTGTTTAGACTGTGACAGATGACACCATGGACAAGGCACGGTCTTCTGACTCTTCCGGATCAATAGCTTTCAACCGAATGATTTTCAACAATATGTTATTGGTGATGCAAGGTGGAGAAGACAAGTCCCGTAGTATGGTACCCAAGATCTGGATTTCAAAGATTCTGATGATGTTGGGGACAGAGACACAGGAGTGATGGTAGGACTAGGTGTAAGACAATCCTTCTTCCTAGGAACTCGAATCACCGGGGGTGGAGTGATGGTATTAGTAGCAGCTGTGATAGTGTCGACGGGGTTGTTCCCCAAAGCCACGCACAAGGTAGAGGTGGTGGTAAAAGTTAGTGTATTCTTTGATGACACCCCAACACGAGGCTTCTTCGTCAGATGGGTGGCCAATGACAAAGTCCTCTTCTCATTCTTTGTGATGACGATGGAAAGATTCTCATAAAGCGGTGCCGCATTCTCATTATTGAGAAGCAAGCAGCGAGTGACGACGGGCATTTCAATGGATTTATGAGCATTGATTTCACTTCGAAAGTGAAATCTAAGGGTCCACATCTTGATAACGGCTCACATCTTAGAAATGGCTTACCATTTACAAATAGCTCAGCGCCCGCGTCGACGTGCGACCGCATCGTATCGACATGGATCGCTACAGTGGGTGATGATAAGATTTCCTAGTGGGTGATGATTGGGTTTACTAACCACCTACTACAACTAAAAGATTCAATAATAGATTCAGGTTAATGTGTTACTTATTCGATTCACATTTATCTAAACATTGTATAATTCTTCCTGAGGATGTGAGAAATCTTCAAGGGAATATGAGAAGTTGTCGAACAAATTCAGTTTCCATTGAGTCACAGCGAGCTCCCGTTGGGTGTTGGCGAGTGTCTCAGCAAGTTCCGCATTCTCTTCATACAGTTTTGTGAGCATGGAAGTTGACCCACTTTTGCGCTCAGGCGGCTCAGGAGACTGTCGTAAAGATAGTTGGGTTTTGTCACTCGTTTTGTCATCCGATACAAATGATTCAGAAGATTCACTGCTTAGGGCCACTGATGGGATAAATATAGACAAGGATTCACCCTTCGTCGCATTTTTTAGCAACTCGTCATGAGTGGTGGGCTCTGAAGTAAATGTATTGACGGACTCAGATGGAACGCTGCTTTGGGCCGAGGATGAGTCGTCATTAGTTGAGTCCAAATGGTGATAATTCATCTCTTCCTTTATTGGGTCCGAGGGATTATCTGTCATCTTTTTTTTTGCGATGCTTGCATAAAGACATTTTCTCTCTACCAACCTACATTCTTTGGGAGTGCCTATAGTAGTAGACTCTTCATAGTCTTCAATGTTGAACTGGGATGCATCATCTGCGCCACCACCGGATTTCTCTTTAGACAAAACCCTTTGGTGAGATTTTCCCTCAAGACAAGATGCTCTATCAATGTCGAAAAGGTCATACTTTGACTTAGCGGACTTCGCCTTGACAATGGCTCGTTTTTTCAAGTGGATGCGCGACTTCTTGGATGATTTTACACACCTTATTTCCAGACCAGCCGGCGGAGATTGCACATCAGGAGTTTGTGATGCTGTCTGGTTGCAATTTTCAACACGCTGCAGGGTTCCCTGGTACTCATCGAACAAGTTATACAAATCTTCCAGCGAAGCAATCGCCTGGTTGGGCCCAGCCACCGTTCTCGCCTCGGACTCTACTGTCTTCTCCAATAGAGTATCCAATAGTTTTGATACAGTGCCATCGTGTGACTGTTCCACATTCTTCCCCTCTCCCTCCTCCTCCTCACTCTCCTCGCTGCTGATTTCATCCACCGTTTCAAGATCATAGCTTCGTTGCTGAATGACTTCATAAATGTTGTCGCCGGTGTTGAGATCGAAAATCCTCAGATACTTATTGCCATCTCTGTCTGTACAGATGTTGCTCTCAGGTGCAGCCACATATGGGCTTGTTGATGTCGAGGAACCACTGACACTCTCCATGGCATCTCCAACCTCCTCCCTCAGCAGGAACCTCGGCTTGTCTTCGCTCACGACCTTGCCAGAACTGGGTCCCGCCGTCGTTGCCATCTCTCTCCGATCTTGCACCCAAAACTTTCTCAAGTCATCAAAGTTCTCTTTGGCCAAGGAGAGCTCGACACTGTCTAGTGGTAAAACCTCCGGGACCGACGACGCCTGCGACACAGAAGAATGCTCTCGAACATTGCCCAACGACAGCATGCTCGACTCCGACGGCACGGTCACTATGTCTTCCCCACAGGAATCGGATTCAACACCGCAGTCGTGCTTGACCCACGGCCTACTGGCGCCAGAGCGTCCCAACGAGTACTCTCGCTCGATGATGTCATTGATGAAATCGGGAATTTCGCCGCCCTTTACTTCTTCGGTCGCAGCTTCGACTGAGTCCACTCCGTAAATGGAGTCGAAGTAGTCTCCAGGCGCATCACGCTCAGAATCCTCATCCTCGGTGGCCTCGTCCAATCCCAAGCTCACACGAGTTTCCTCCTCTTCGTTGCTGCTCTCGTTGACGGACGTGCCGGGTTGAGTGCGGGACGTCTCCTCCCTCATTGACGGTTGTCCATGATCCACTAGGTCGGCATCGAGGGAAGACGACGATTGAGATTGACCGCAATCGCTCTCCATGCTATGGCGTAACTCGATAACGCTCTGCGTACTTTGTTCCTCGCAGATCCTAATGTCGCGCGGGGCGCTGTCGTGAATTTTGATAAGACCAAACGGCTGCGACGACAAGGCTGCGCTGTCGTCGTTCAGCTTGCAATTGTCCTTCCCGTACCAGTCGTCGCATGCATAAAAATCATCTGAGTCTTGACTTCCCTGATCTTCCTCGAAGTCCTCGAGCTCGTCCACGCCCGTCGGCGATTCCTCCGTCGCGTTCGTCGTCTTTCTCCTCCCGTAGGTCGGCTTGCTCGGGGCGACGGCGTCGTCCGCTCCGCGTTCCTCTCCTTCCCGCCGACCGCTCGACCACTCCTCGTTGGCACCGAGGGAAGGGATCAACAAAGACGCCGCCGCCGCAGCCGGTGACGATTTTGGCCTTTCTCTCATCGCCGGAACATCGTCATTCTTCTCCACCGCCCCCCCCCTTCCGACGGCTTGTGCGTTTCGAGGAGACTGCGGCCGCGGCTGAGGTCCGACGTCCATCATCTCCTCCATGGGGGTAAGGAGTATCACGTCGCCGTTCTCGGTGGGAGTTACCGTGATCGGGCACGAACCCCGTCCGCCGACCAGGTACCGGCTCGCGTAGCCCCCGTGCGTCGTCGTCATCGTCGCGCCGCTCCCTTCCCATCCCCCCCCCTCCGCCTCCTCCGCCTCGGCGATCGACTCGATCGGAGTTTGGAACGACGTCGTCTCGCCTCCCGCCTCGTGCTCGCTGACGACGACGCGATCGTCGCCCCCGACGTCGACCTTCGGGACGCCGAGCACCCTCTCCTCGTACGTAAGATGGGCGTCGAGGTCGATCGTGGACGAGCTCCCCGCGATCCCCAACGCCCCGACGTCTTCGCCGTCCTCGACGCATTCGACTGTTGCGGCCGCGAACGCGGCGGCGGCGACGTCCACGCCGTCAACGAGGTCGACGCCATCGCTGGGGATGACCGCCAGACCGACGAGGGAATCATCGTTCGTATCCTGGCGGGAAAACGAACTTTGCACGACGATCGCCGGGACGCCGAGGGAGGACGAGTTCTCCTTTTCGCTCATAGAGCTCCCCGCCTCCCCGTCATCGACGACGCGATCGCAGTTGACGTCGACGACAGCGGCGGCAGAGGAGGAGGAGGAGGAGGAGGAGGAGCAGGTGGGCGCAAACCGTCGGCCTTCGTCGCCGTAGCTCGCGAGACTGGCCGCCGGGGCCAACGCCTTCCGGGGGGGGGCGAGGGGGCGCGGCGACGTCCCCCACCCTTTCGCCGCCGCCGCCACGGCCGCCGTCCCCGCGGCCGCGCGGGGCGAAACTACGAAGATTGTTCGCGGGAGGGTTGATGCGGTCGCGACGAGAGGGGCGGGTGCGTCGTCGGTCGTGCGGCGCGTGACGGCAGACGTCGGCGTGGTAATGTCGTAGTCGTCGTCGACCACGTCGTCGTCGTAGTCGTCGTATTCGTCGTCGTCGAGATCGTGGTACCGATTGTGCTCACGATCACGCAATGCGCCCACGACGACCGAGGACAGTTTGGACGCGAGGCCGAGGGATGGCAGTCGCCGTCGCTGTTGCCGCCGAGGCACCAGAGGCATCGATGATGACTCGTCGTGGCGTGGGCGTTCGATTCTCATTATTTGCGATCTCTTGTTTTCGGGGAGGGTTGACGTTGGGAGAGGGCGAGAGAATGGACAGATTTCGCTCTATCGTGGGGCATCAGATGGCTGTTATTTTGTTGTCAGCAGATGTAGAGTTACGCCCCAACATTGAATGTGTTTTGTTTCTTTTTGGACCAAAAGAGGGGATGCAAGTTGTGGAGTGAAATGGGTCGGATTTTACTCCTTCAAATTAACGGTCGAAGAAATGGGTCGACCGTTACTCTCTGGGCGATGGCGGTTGAATAAAGCGTACTGAGTCCTATGTAGAAATGTGTTGCTATTTTCAACGGTCGATCTGAGTTTGTTGAGATTTTCACGTTCACACCGACCTCGATATGTGCTGATAGTATGTAAGTTGGTACATACTACTTAATATTTTTTGCCTTTACGTACCTACTCTACGTTATATTGCGTGTAGAGATAGCGGCGTACGATACGATACATACTGGGCAATGTGCTCAGGATCGAGATTGTTCTCAGCTCCCAGCACTCATCCCTACGTCGACCCCTGCAAAAGTGGAATGGTCTGCGGGGCGCCCTTCCCGCCCCGTCCGAGGGCAATCGCGACGTTCCTCTCTTCGGCGGACTATTTGCCTGGATGCCAAACGCTATTGTACTCAGTGCGGGTAGGTTCTGCCCGCCCGATATTATCGACATCGGGAGAAGTATTATTTATCAGCCTGTCATTTTTTTTGTTTTCACTGAGCTCATCGATTACTTTTTTCTATTGGATATCAATACTCTAGAGGCATATGGCTCCAACGCCCGATGACCATTATCCCCCGGAAATTATCGTACTCCTTTCCTCGAAGGTGCCGAGCGCCGCGTCCAATATATTTTGCGATCGTATCATTCGAGTGGAGCACATTCCTATTGCGAAAGGCAAGAATGAAAAAAATGACCTTAACATACAGGCTTGGGATGAGAATCGTGGCTGGACTAAGCTGCGTCTATTTGAATTAGAAGGCTACGACACGATATTATACATTGATGCTGATTGCTTGGTGTTAAAAGACGTCAGCCACTTGCTTCGCATCGACGATCCCATTACATCATCTATGGAGACCGAAAAGAGAGTGGGGCTATTGGCTGCCGCACCGGACATGTTCACACCCAATAAATTCAATACGGGAGTGATGCTACTTCGTCCATCTGCATCCGTTTTTAATGAAATGATGTGTAGTTTGGGTGTCTTCCCTACGTTGAAACATGATTCCTGCAATCCGAACCGAGAGTTGCCACTCTCTGCCTCAGAGACGAGGGATTCGACCGAAATATATACATACTATGAGGGGAGGGATACAGGCTTCCTGAACTCTTTTTACCCCGGGTGGTCTAGTGATATGCCATCGTACTCTCGTCTACCATTTGGTTACAATGCCCAACGGCTGATGAACCACCGTAACTATGACTCACAGCCGAAATATTGGGATGATCCGATTGGTGAGATCACGATCATTCACTTCAGGTCTACTCCAAAGCCGTGGGAAAATGATATCGACACGCCAATTTGTGGGCCAAACGATCACGCATTGGACAGGAAGGCTGCATATAATGTTCAAATGTCGAATCGTAGCATGCTCGAGAGCATGTGGCGGGCGGCCTACGAAAGAAGTCAACAATATCACAAAGATGTGGTGAAGAGAAGGGTCGCTCATTCTAAACAGAAGATACAAGCAAAACCGAGGGCCTTGCCAATGCCGTCGGCGGCACCACCGGCCAAGACGGAACCAAGAAGTGTTCATATGCTAGTACATAAGCGCTACAATGAGCTGCGGAGAACAGGCATGGACATCAAGGAGGCAATGTCCACTGCACGTGGAGAGTACGGATTGGATATGATTGATGATAGAGACCCCGCTAGTGCAGTTGGTCAAATGTTTGGTTTGAGCTGAAGGGTGGTGTTTGAGGGGATGTGGCGTGAGAAAGTTGGTGATCAAACCAGAATAGATATTCTTCCGGACACATCAAGGTCCTTGGATGAACCACTCGCATTTTTACGGTGAAATACTCGTTCGCCATTCATTTACATTTGACCTTTGTCCGAGCTTTTATATGAAGCGATGGGATATCATAGGGTTGACCAGCGCATATGGTTTAAGGCCAGCACATATGGTTTAAGGTTCAAAGTCATCCTTGATTTGGGAATAACATTGCCACTTGGGCTTGTGCTGATCAAGTCTTCAAAATAGACGCACATAAATCGTGAATTTCAGCAGAAATATATTATGATAATGGTTAACACAAATATGTCTGGTGGTGCTCTTTATTTAGATGTTAATGTTACAATTGAATTATTCGTGTGTTTTGTAGTCTTATTTTCCATCTGAAGTCTCTAAACAGTGGGCGGAGTTGCGGTCGATTTTCCCTCATCAGTATGTATTATACAACGAAACATGTCTACAGGCCGAAGTCGGCGCTCTCAATCATGCCCACCTGGAAGTGCTCGAATATCCCAAGTCCGTCCACCGCCTCCTGGGCCAGGAATCCGGCGGCCGCAAGCATGGCAAGACGTCCGTTCTGGAGCTCCCTGGTGATCATGAGATCGAGCTCGACGGGATCGGTCGGGCGAATCCCGAGCGGATCGAACTTGAGATCTCCGGGGTAGTAGTCGTCGCGGAGAAGTCCCGGCTGATCGTACGACGCGTCGGCGGGATCGACCCAGCCGATCTGCGCGCGCTGGGCCTCGGCCGCGCCGATGAATGTGATGACGAGGGCGTCCCATCCGTCCGGCACCTGCGCGAAGTGGGTGATGGCGGGTCCGGTGATCTGGCCGTCGAAGAGGAAGGAGCTGCCCTCGACCGCCTCCCCGACCAGGAATCCGAGGACTGCGAGCATGGCAACTCGGCCGTGGGTGATTTCGGCCTCGCGATATCGCTTCAGCGTCTTCTCGTCGGCCTTGGCGGCGAATCCGAGCGGATCGAAGAAGCCCATGGGCGCGAGGGCGCCGGGCATATTATCGACGGAGAAGGATGGCTTCTTGACGACGGCGGGCGCCGGGGGGGCCTTCTTGAAGGTGAAGGCGTCGAGGGAGGTGGAGGCCCTGTTCACCGAGGCGGGGGGGGCGAAGGCAGCGGCAGAGCCGGCAAGGAGGGAGGCGAGAGCGAGCTTCATTATTGTATTTTCGGGTGTGTGTTAAGAGGAAGACTGGTTATGATGTTGACGCGAGAGATGATTTTATTTTGTGAATAGTGAGTGCGAGCAGACACAGCAGCTCATCAGCTGCTCACTCAGCGTGCGCCTGCGTTGTCGGTGGGTTCTCGTCAGACTGATTTGAATTCCTCCGTAGGGAGCTCTTATTAACTCTCTTGTTTCACTTTGCTTGTTTGTTACTAGTGAGTCACAAAAACCGCACACACACCACACCACCATCGTACGATACACGACACGTCGCCCAACATACTGTGTGTCGTGTCAAAAGGTTAGATTTGGGGGAGGGGGGGCGCCCCCCAAAATTGGTCGGCGGTCAGATCAGAAATCCCGCGGCCCCTCCCAAAAAACGTGGAATTTTTTGGATTTGATTTTTCATTTTTTTTACCTGGGGTCCGAGCGTCAAACGGCACGTCCGAACCCCACACCCATCCCCCCCCCTCGCCCCCCCCCCCCCCCCCCCCCCCCGCCCCCTCAATAAATATAAACGATGGAACACCTGATCTCGGCCGCATTCGAGGAGATGGATGGCGGCGACAGCCTCGATCGTCGCGTCGTCGCGTCGTCGCCGTCGATGACGACGACGTTGGGAGGCGGCGGTGCGGCGACGCGCGACGTCGACGACGACGACGACCACGACGACCACGAAGAAGACAACGACGCTCGTCCGCGAGATGCGCACGACGAAGGTTATCCCCAGTCGTCGTCGTCGTCGTCGTCCGTGTCGTCGGACGACGAGGACGACGAGGATCGCCGTCGTCGCTCGCATTCGGTTTCGTCGGCATCGGCGCGCCGCTCGTCTACGACTGCCGCATCATCCGCCGCCGCCGACCCCATCCTCCCCGATCTACCTCCCCCCCCCACCGTGACGTGGCAGTCGGCCTTCCGTCAGATACGCGACTTTCGCGATCTAGGTCACGCGCGTTATCCCCCCCGTCTCGCGTTGTGGCTCGACTCGCAGAGGCGACGGTACGTAGCGTACTACCGCGACGTCGTCGCCGTGGGCGGCGGTGGCGACGGCGGCGGAGGAATGTCGTCGTGGGGCAGGCCCGGCATCGTGGCGCACAGGGTGAGGCAGCTCGATTCGATCGGGATCGATTGGCACGGACGTTCATCGTACCACGGGATGCGGGAACTTGACTACGACGTCCGCCGCGGAGGAGGAGGGGGGACGGACGACGACGACGACGATGACGACGATGACGACGACGACGACGGTAGGGAGGACGCGGTGCCATCGTCGCCGCGGGGAAGGCGGCGTCGGCCGCACAGGGGGGTACAGATCAAGAGCCGTGGATCCCCCGTGCATCCGCGCGTGATCCTGCCCCCGTCTGCAACGGGACGTTACCCCGATGGAGGGGCCCGTCGACGGGGAGGGAGGAAAGGACGTCGCCTCGCTCGATCCTCTCCCCCTCCCGCCCCTGTCGACGACAACTACTGCAACTATGGCGATGACTATGACCGCGACGAAGGAAACAATGACGACGATGACGATGACGACGACGACGACGACGACGACGACGACGACGACGACGACGACGAGGGAGAGGAGGTGATCAAGGGAGAGGAGATGAAGGAGGGAGTAGGGTATGACGATGATAGGGGTCGGCGGACGAGGACAAGGACTAGGACGACGATGACGGCGATTTCAATGCACGATCCATCCTGATGGATCATTGGCGGAGGGAGGACGAAGACGGAGACGACGACTTAGACGAAGATGACGACGAGGAGTGCCTTCGCGCTCGCGATGTCGGCCGTTCCGACTTCCGGAGGTGGGGCGATACCTCCAATTCGGCGCGGAGGAACCCTACCGCCCTTCGTCGCAAGGGCGACGTCCCCTCCTCCTCAGCCTTCTGGGAGGCGGCGACTGCATCGCATCCGAGCAACGTGCCGTCGCGCCCTCGGCCGTTCATCCCGCGGGGGATGAGCGTCGTCGTCTTTTCGTCCGTTTGCCGAGGAGACTATGACGACAACGACGACGGCCGCGGCAGAAACGCGTGCGTAGTACGCCATCAATGTGGCCGAAGGCGATATGTCGTACGACGACTACGGCAACGGGCAATGAGCAACGACCACGACACAACCCGAGTGGGTTTTCAGCGTATCGACGACGGCGACACCGGACGGGAACGGCGGCAAATGTTACAGGATGATGATGATGTCGTCTGTGCCGAGGTCCAACATCATGGACGGACGTATCGTCCCGATGAAGGGCAGCATGCAACTTCATCGGTGCGAGGGCGACAATGATGACGTCGTCGTCATGGATGATGATGCAGCGGCTGCTGCATCGGCGATGCAACGGACAATCCTGGACGAATTCCGCAGACTCGACGAGAACGATCGGGAGAGGACGGTGCGGGGGGCAAGGGACGCGCATGTGCGGTTCGTGGAGGCGGCGAGGGGGGCATCCTCCGGGGCGGAGAGGGTTCGTCTC
>JALLAZ010000597.1:0-13745 GCA_036939755.1 Stephanodiscus triporus | reverse complement strand
GAGCTAGGGTGGGCCTAACAAATACACATTGATGAGGTGAAGTAGAGGTAGAGTACCTAAGGCAGGTAGGGTAGGGGTATCTAGGAGTGTTGGCAAATAGAGTGTTTTGTTGATAGTAGATATCTTACCTGTTTTGTGGCACCTAGTTTCCACATTCTCTCCATTTAGCAGCCATCAATCGCATCACTTCTGTAACAAAATAAATATAATATCTCTGATGATGGGGAACTATCCCAACGGCTGTCTCTGGTAACTCGTTAAGTTTTTGTTCGTGATCAAAAGTCAAGTCGCCGTCATGAGAGTCATTGATAGGGAATCTATCACGCTTGTCATATTCATTGTTGACAGAGAGCTGCATGTTACGTGCCCATCTCAATAGACAAGCTGTGATCTTATGGCCCCGTTTCATTTTGATGCCTCCTCTGTAGACTCGGCCTTCTTCTGTTTGCAACACCTCCACTTTAAGTACTGTTTTCAAGTAAAAATCTACCCAGGGATCTGAACACGACCCATATCCTTTGATAATGTTGCCCTTATCGCCGGCACCACTCCACGAGGAGAACGGATTGATCCTGTTCAGCTTTGGCGCGTAATGACCTAAAACTACGTAGAGACTGTGGAGTATGGCAGCATCGTTGTCATCAAGTTGAACAGTCTGCTGAACCAATCCAACGTCGTCAAGGCAGTGAATGATGTCGTACAGTTTTTTATCGAGCATATTTGACGAGTTTAAAGATTGGCGCAGAAGCAAGTCAAGAATGGATCTCGATGACGCAGGGATGCAAGGTGATATTAGCGAATGCTCATTTGAATCAGATTTAGGCAGTTGTTCCCTATTCATTCGCATCAAAAGTAAGGCGTAGTCGAGAGACTTTTGATGAAGAAATATTCTCAGAGAAACGGATGCACTGCACTGTAAACCATAGCACTTACCTTTCGACGGCAAACCAAATTATTCCGGCGAAGACATCACAAGGAACAGCGTTGTGACCGATATCTAATATCGATCGTTCAACGTCCGTGAAGTAGAGAGGACACGCCGATTGAATCTGCCGCAATGGATCGATCTGTGATCTTTGGTTAGATAATGCTTCTGAGAGTAAAAGTAATGATTCTCCAGTTTCTAACAGTGATAAAGAACATAATTCACCATTGTCATTCTGCTTGTGACCCTCCGGCATCGTCATGGCATATGATTCTTTGGATATTTCTGATTCTACATCATCATCTTTGCCAATACTTCCCTTGCGCTCACTGAAATTCGCCGAGTGCTGATTAATGCAAACCCTCTCGACAAGGTTCATTTGAGAATCAGACAACTCCGAGGCAGGGCAAGAGAGGTAGCGCGATTCAAGAACCTGGCGTATGTTTGAGCCGTGCAGAGTCATCAATTGACGAATATTATCAGCTATATTTTGGTTGTCGAAGCTCATCTTTCGATAGTGTCGGTCAGTGGTTTTAAGGTTCATGGGGAAGTTAACAGACTTGCACTCAGCTGTTTCTTTTGGTCGCACGTGAAACCACCTGTTCAAGTAATTCGAATGATAAGATCAGCAAATTCAGTAGTACCAGGGTAATGCTCTTGTTCTCTTGAACCTTACCTCATGACAGATTGTGATTCAGGATTCTTGCCATCATAAGTCCCAACAATGAGCCCAACAAAAGGACTGACCTCAGCGTTACTTCCAGCCAAATCGCCGCCTTGGAACAACTGTTGATAATTAGCTTGATTTTCAATATCTGTAATGGAGGGGTTGGGCTGGAAATCAGGATGGCTGTGATACCACCCAACAGCTGTCATTCCATGATTAGCTATTGCCTCCGAGGCATAAATCTGAAAAACAGGATCCATCTCGACGTCAGTGAATCCGGAATCAGTTCTATCCGTTGCCTTGCAAGGGAAGGCAGCTTGAATGTAAATGCATTTTTCCTCTTTTGAATAGTAGCCACCCAAAAGTCCAATGATTTCAGAATCACATAAATGGGCATGAAGATCAGCGAGAAATGTGGCGTCAGGATTTACACGCACTGAGAACGGTTGAACTTTCTCGGTATGAGGATCTTTCACAAATCGATACTCAGGCCCTAAATCATACTCTTCAGTATCATGAGGAGAGACATTTGACACATGAGTATGTTGAAAGAAATGAAGACGAAAGCTGCATCCACTTACCTTCGCAGGCGATTAAAGTATGAGGATCCAGCTGCCCATCAGCAAGCTGTGCGGTGACACTGGATGAATATGCCGACCTCTCGCTCCGGCGTGCCCTCCCTGGAGATTTCGCACCATGAGATGGCTTAGGGTTTTGTATGGTATTTAATATGGTGAGCAGGTGATTTGATCCACATGTGCAATCGCTTCGACCATTCTTTCTTGTTTGCGGGTCAAAGGGGCCATCAACAAAATGACCCTCATCCCAAACCCATCGCCTCCCAATTAATGTGCTTCCTGAATCAAGATTGGAACGGCCCGCATTTGCTCCNCTTCGGAAACCAGTACTCTAAAGCACGTACCGACACTACCGATTGGGCGCTAAAACGGGGGGAATATAATATAGGGCGCCCCCGCTTTTTTGGCGTGACCACTCACCTCTTCTATTGCCAATTTCCCGACATACTGCGATGTATGTAGCGCCGTTGAACTAGTTTCCCTCTGATAGGTGAAAATGGGGACGGACAGACTATTACACAAAAGTGTAATTGAGTACGATACACAAAAAAATGTGTAACGAAATACACAAATAATATTACAGAAATGTGTAATCGATTACACAAAATGTGTAATCGAATACACAAATGTGTGTAATCGAATATGCACAAGTGTATTGTAACAAGTTACACGATGTGATTCACGCTGATTGTTTAGAGAGTAAAAAAATGAAGTTTAGAGTAATAAATTTCACATCACAAGTCTCCTCCGTCCCCGAAGTCGTCGTCGACACGTCGATGATGTCGGCATTGAAGGAATGGGCAATGAAATTTGAGAGGGAATACGCCGATGCGGGGGGGAGGTAAAGGAGGTGGCTCGTGTGGCTCAAGAATCACGGTGCGTTTTAGTGCATCATTATAATACTATTTTACATTTGGATTGTAGTCCATCCAGCTTTTGATTTTGGTCACGAGGCTATGCTTCTCTGACACCCCCTTTTTTAGTTTGTTATTTATTATCTCTCCCTTGCACTTGCCCTCCTCCCCCCCCCCCTCCTCCTCCTTTTCGGACGATTATTAATGTATCTTAAACACAGTCCTCATCGTCATCGAGTCCCACAACGCAAAGGAGGGAAGTCATTCATGCTAGGTCACAATGAGTACTCCGACATGATGCACACCAAATTCTGTGAGAGGATGAGACTCGGGGAGTTCTCCCGAGGATTGCCCCCAAGGCAGAAGAGGAGGGAGTTCAATGTCATGGAATATGACGAGGGGAAGAGAGCAGAGGCGAAGAGCCTGCGCGGCCCATTGTCGGCAACGGGGGGGGAGGACCCTGTCGCCATTGTCATGGCCATCGAGCATCGAGCACCGCGGTCATTGCCGGGTGCTCGCCGGGGACAGGGAGGACGCCAGATGCGACTGGCATGCTGAGGCTGAGGGACTCATGGGATCCGTGCGACAGCAGGGACATTGCGGCGCTTGCTGGGCCTTCTCCGCGATCAGCACGATCGAGCCGGCCATGGCTATCAAGAAGTACAATGCGCTAATCCCCTCCGAGCACAAGGCACTTGCGGGACAATCGTTAGGCAACCTTGGACTCGTCATGCCCCTCAGCAAGCAAGATCTTATTCACTGCGACCTACAATTTGAGAAGGGGTGTGAGGGTGGACTTATGACCACCACCTTTGAGGAGGAGGAGACGAGCAAAGCGGGATATGCTCCGAGGTTGATTATCCCTATCTTGAGACGGAGGGCACGTGCTCAAGGAACATGTGCACCCCTGTTGAGGGATCCATTGTCACGAATCAGGTCAACGTGCAGCCGTGCAAGACGAACGCGCTGAAGGAGGCCCTCAAGGTCCAGCCGGAACCGCAGCCATGGTCGCGAACGACCCGATGTTCCAATTCTACAGCAGCGGGATATACCAGATGGAGGGGTGGGGCAGGGTCACCAAGGAGATGGGATCTACCAATTGCGGCATTCTGTACAAGGATCAGGACGTGTGCCTGCCCAACATCAACCATGGCGTCCTCGTTGTGGATTATGGCATGGACGAGGAGGCCACGACGGACGTGAAGGGATTCTTTAAGGTGAAGAACAGCTGGGGCACCACGTGGGGAGAGGGGGGGTTCTTCCGCCTCGCAAGGTGGGGAGACAGACAAGACGGACCTGATGGACAACTGGGTAGAGTACGCCATACTCTCCCTTTAATCTTACCTAATAATGGAGTGAGCTGAAGTGGCATTGTATTCGTGTACATAAGTTCGGGACTCGGCATGGGCGAGTCGAGTCTATGGGCAAAACTGCTGTAGCCTGATTGAAGAAGTTATTGTGTAAAGATAATATAGCCAAAGTAATCATTTTTTTAATAGAAACATTTGTGTTACTCTGGGTAAGTGCCGTACTTTGCCAGTAAGATGAGGGGGGGGTCGCCACGCTACGCCGTCTTTCTTCCATGTTCCATTCCATCTACAACTACTACCCGACTGAGTAAGGCAACAATCCCTCCTCCTCCTCCGTGACCGCAATAGCCCGAGTCCGGCCCCATCGTGTCAAGATCCTGCTCCCTTATGCCGCCTCCTCCACCTCCAATGTTGCCGCGAAGGGGAGGCATGACGTACCCCTCCCGCACTTGTCCCATGACCTGATCGAGCGCCAAGAGGCTCAGGCAAATCCTGTACTGTCTGCCCACGCCGCCGCTGCTGCGCCCATCCCTCCCGATCCATCGTACCCCCGGGGGGGAATGACCTCCAAAACCAAAACTTTCACCCTGTTATCGATCGTGACGACCTCCCAGGGATACTCGACGCATCTCTGTTTGGACGGTTGTAGTGCCGACACGTGTATCAGTCCCCTGTACTGCCGCGGACAACGTCCGTTGCCGTTGCCATTGCGGCATTCAAAATTGTTGCAGTCGTTGTAGTCACAATGACCGCGACTGCAATCACTGTCCCACCCCCCTTGAGTGCCAGCCCCCAAGTCGGCCGACGAGGACAAACAAGAATCAGAACTAGAACCAGCACAAGAACGAGAATGACGGCGCGAGGCCAACATCCTCTGACTGGGGTTCCCTACCCTTCCTCCTCCTCCGCCATGGCATAGTTGTTGTCGTCCGCCGCAGAGGCCCTCCTCCTGCCAAACTCATCGAATGATGACGACGAAACCGGTCCCGGGGCTGCAACGTCGCTGCTTTTCTGACAGCTTCCTCCAGAGGAGCTTCTCTTTCATCTTGCCCTCCACATCTACATCCGCGGTCACGTTCGAGGTCGTCCTTGCGTTGGATCCTCTGCCGTCGCCGCCGTTGATGTCGACACTCCCAACGCACCCGCGGCTTGAGCGGCGACCACCACAAGGGGATTTGCTTCTGCGATTTCGTTGCCCTCCCATGACAAATTGAAAGGAGGTAATGGAGTGTTGTGGTAATTGGGAGCAGTTGGGCACAGTGGTGGAGTACTTTGGTGTGGCTGTGTTTGTGGGTGGTTTGGGATGTCCGGCACATTTGTGTATTCGATTACACAGTTTTGTATTTGATTACACATTTGTGCATTCAATTACACATTTGTGTAATCATCTGTCCGGCACCCGTTTGTTGAGTAGTTTTGGAAGGAAACTAGTTCAACAGTGCTACATACATAGCAGTATGTTGGGTTAAATCGGCGATTACAAGAAAGTGAGTAGTCGCGCTAAAACAAGCGGGGCGCCCTAAATTTTTCCCCCTTTCTGGAACCCAATCCAGTGTATTCCTGCTGCTGCATGCAACACATCATATGTAAGGTTCTGGATCTTTTTCTGGATATACACCATCGTAGATATCGTACTATAGAATAATAGTCTGCAGACATCATTCATATTGTACTTATTGAGGGAATGAACATGAGAGATTTTGCTTGAGAGGAGCAAAAAGAGAGGCAAGGAAGGGGACATGGCACACAACGATTAGCCAAATGGAAAATGGTGTGAGAGCGGATGCTTGTGCTAGCGATATCCAGAAGGCAAAAGGAGAAGCGGCCACGGTTAGATCAATACTTGAACTTTATGTAACTGTGTCTGCTCTTATCGATGCCACCATTGCCTCAATTCAAATGGCCGTATCTGACTCTAAATTATTGTCCTCATCATTTATTTAGGAAATCCAGTCAAAAGATATCAAAAAGCTAAACTTCCTGTACAGACAGGTGGTAGAACCATAGGGTAGAATGGCACAAGGGCTTTGTGATACCCAACAAAAGCTAACATAATCTACATGGGTGGAGGTAGAGCATCAACAAACCCCAAATTCGTCGCAATCTCCTTTGCCTTCGTCAAACTCACTGACTTCATAGGCACTCCGTCCACCACCAACTGTGCCTCCATCCTGTCTGCACTCCACCGTACCCCCTCCCCCTTGTGATGGCCATTCGCGTACTCCCCATACAATATGACGTTGTCCGGTCGATTGAACCTCCCTAGTCCATGGCGCTTGCCATTCAACCAATCCCCGTCGTAGACGTGTCCGTCAGACCATATATACGTCCCGCGACCGACCATCTCATCGTTCTCCCACGTACCGTGGCATACGTGGCCGGCGTCGTAGTACATCGACCCAGTCCCCTGTCTGGCATATCCCCGTTCGTCGAGTTCGCCTTGGTACCATCCCAGAACCTTGCCCCCGCGATAGATCCTAATAACGGGATGATCAGGATGCTTCGGGTTTTTCGGCGGCGGACTCGAGGCGCTTGGTCCTGCCTCTTCGGCTCCTTCTTCCGTGTCGAATAATAACTTGTCGATAAATTCGTTCACCAATGCGGCATCAATGACCTCCACCTCCGCGTCCTGCAACCGAATCAAAAGCTCGTCCAGGAGTTTTGTCCCCATTGGGGAGTTGGGATCGATTTTGGCAGTTTCCAAACGATACCGAACCTGCTCAAGGGCTTCGTTGCCCATATCGAACCCACCCACCTCGTCATCCTCGTCATCCTCGTCATCCTCGTCATCCTCGTCATCCTCTTCCTCCTCCTTCTCATAATCATCATCATCCTCTTCGCCGGATTCATCCTCATCTTCGTATCCTCCATTTTCGTTGTCTTCGTCGCTGTATTCCGACCGCGATTCGTCCGTTTCTTGCCCCGGACTGTCTCCAGTTCCATTCATCGATGCCGCATGGCCGTTCGGCGCAACATCCGGGGAATGTTCGACGGCCACGGCCCTGCGCGATGACGTCGTCGCCTGGGCGACCTTCGCCGCCGCGTTCAGTTCCTTCTGAGCGGCCCGTTTGTTGTGACGCGCGTGCTTCAACGCGTCGGCGGCCCTTTCCACGATGTCGCAGAGCCGCTCAACTTCTGCCTCCGCCGACTCGTGCTGTGAGTATGTGGGAGATTGAACGATGAATGGCGTGGAGACATGACGAATTCATAGATTAGTCGAGATAATAGTCAGGGCGTTGGGACGGGCCGTGCGACATGCCAACAATAATGAGCACATGCGCCTCTATCGGAGAAGGATCTCATGGAACAGAAATCACATAATCCTTTTCCTAGGCACATATTCGGGAACACTTACGGCGAGGATGGCGTTGTCGAGGCGGGTCTGGGCAGCGGACATCATGGTGCACTGTGAAGAATGAAATGTGAAATGTGTTGAGTGTGAATTGTTATTTCCAAGGCAATATTTCGTCTACGAGTCCAGTAACATCTGACACCCAGAGTTCCTAGATAGTACTTACATACAATGTCGTAGATATGTTACCGAACTCGTAGTAATGATTTTCCCTGGGCTCGTGAGTCTCGCATACATCTATCTCATTCTCTCAGCTTCGACCATATCGTACTAGTTCGCCATGGTAGGTATTGCGAATACATTCGCCGTGGCGGCATTCTTTGCCACGCGAGAAGCGCATTCCTGGTCGCCCATCGCGCGGCGGCATGCCGCGATCGGTTTTGCAACGTCCATGAGAACATCATCTGCTTTGCCGTTGCCGTCGTCGGCCCTCCGCGCCGGCAGCGACGACGAGCTGCGATCGCAGCTCCCATCCATGGGCCTGAACGAGCTCCAGACCCAATTCCGCCTGGCCATCGCGAGGGAGGACATGGACGCCGCGCTGCTGTACCGCGACGAGCTCGCCGACCGCGTGAGCTCCGGGGCCTACCGCGCGAGTGACGACGACACCGACGAGGACGCGCAGAGGAAGCGACGGCGTCTCAGCTGGGCGGGACTCGGCACGGCCCCCTGGCTCATCGAGAGACTGCAGGCGCTGGATTATCCCCTCCCGACTACCATCCAGATCAACGCCTTCGAGGCGGTGAACGCGATCCTGCTGTCCGATGACAAAAGCCTGACCTCTCGCGGCATCGCCGGTAACGACGGCGACGACACTCTGGAGGAGCGTCTGCGATCGCAAACTCCGCAGAACATGGGGGTTGTCATCTCCGGCTCCACCGGGAGCGGTAAGACCCTCGCGTATCTAGTCCCCACGTTGAGCACGCTGTCGCAGACGCTCTTCACCCGCCAGCGAATACGCATCAAGGACGAGGAGGACGTCGACGACCTCATGGGAGATCTGATAGATCGTGTCATCGTCCAGACGAGCCCCTCCGTGCGGGGACAGGGATACGATCAGGTCGTCGGCGGGAAGGGGGGGAGGATCACCTCCGCCACCGCGGCATTATCGAGCCTCGGGAAGAGTGGCATGGACGTCAAGAGTCCCGTGGCGCTCATCGTCGTCCCAACGCGGGAGCTGGGGGTTCAGATCGCTTTGTTGCTCTTCGAGCTGGTGGGCGGGAATACGAAGAAGACGGCCATGGAACGGAGCGGGAGGAAGAACATGTTTCGGGTAAGCGCAACAGAAAGTCGGTGCACAACATCTCTGTGCTCTTCGCACCTTTTTCTTTCGACTGATTCTCAACCTATAGTTTTCATCATTCGATGACCGCATCGTGATATTGTTCAGTACAAAGGGCCAAAGGGGGTGAAAATCGGGTGCGTCCTCGACGAACAAATGTCGAAGGAGGGTCTCAAACTACAAACGGATATCGCAATCACCACTCCCAAATACCTCTCGAAGCTCATCGATGAAAACGATGTCGACCCGTCCAAACTCCGCGTGGTAATATTTGATGAGGCTGATTTGGGTCTTGAGCAGACGTCCGATGATAACTTGAAGTTACTTTTCGACAACGAGGAAACTAGGAGGAGGGAATTCAGTCGTATATCCTACCTCGTCGGGGCCACCGTCACGGAATCGTTGGGAAATCTTGCCGTGAAGGACGAGATATTGCCCGAGGGGAAGAGTTTCATCGCCACGGCGACGAGGTTCGCCCCGATAGCGAAAGAGGATGGACAGTCAATGGAGAGCGCTATCTACGCGTCTGCGGCCAACGTGAGCTCGTCTTCCCCCGAGGACTCGATGGCCACACTGAAAGATCTCAGACTTTGTCTCGATCCGGGGTTACGTCACGAACGCGTACTCATTTCGGATAATACAAATGGGCTGCTATGCCTCGCCCGTATGCTCCGGAAGGAGCTACGGGAATTCGAGGTTGCGAATGCGACCCTTGTGGAGAGGGCCAACAGCAGCGGCGATTCCGACATGGACGATTTGATGAAACAATTAGCCGTATTGCGCGAGGATACTAAGGATTTGGAAGAAGACTTCGGCATCGACTCGGTCTTTGACTCTGCCAAATCCAATTCGATCAACGCCCTACAAAGACCCAGGGTTGTCGTATTTTTCCCGGACGAAGACGAGGCACGGGATGCAATCTTCTCGTTGAGGGACGCCCTGTGGGGCGAGCACAAGCTCGGCGTGTTGCTGCCCAAGACGGGTGAGAATCCGCTGACGATCATGGAGGCGTTCAAGTATGGAGATATCTCTGTTCTGTTGGCTACCCCCAACTCTATTCGTGGTCTTGACTTTCCAGCGTTGACCCACGTGTACACGCTGTTCTTGCCCGCGAATGATCCGCGAGAGTATTTGCATTTGGCAGGGCGTGTGGGTAGAATAGGACAGCAGGGCAGCGTGCGTGGACAGGGAGGCAGGGTGACGACCATTTTGGATCAAAAGGAGGCGTCTCAATTCGATCGATTGGCTGAGTTTTTGGGATTCGACTTCGATGATGTGGCGCCAATACAAGCGGATGTGACCACTGAATCAAATGTGGAGGATATGAGACGATACTTAGAGGATACGATGACGTTGCTCGGGACTGTGGATGAGCCAGAAGTCAACTATTCAAATGAGTTAGATGAGCCAGAAGTCACAGATGAAGAGGAGGATGAATAATCTTAAATAAAAAATTCGCATCCACACCCACTTTTGATCAGATCATCGATTCGTACGAGAAGATGAACTAATATTGACTCCTGCCAACTAGAGATTTGACTGAGAAGGTAGCATGTCTAAGGATGTCGCCCGTAGCAGCTATCGGGAAAACACGTATCGTAAACCTATGGATAAAGGACGGGATGAAAATACACATTGGATGTGACCACATCACACTGCCTCCCAATTAATGTGCTTCCTGAATCAAGATTGGAACGGCCCGCATTTGCTCCAGTGAGTGACTTGACGAGCCAGAGTTGTCCCATTGGAGCGTAGGGATATGACGTTTGAGCATTAATATTTTTTGATGTAGTCACTTCCCTGCACAACCTGGAGAAAGTGTCTTTATCTTTTTCTAAGGAAGGACAAGCTCTTTCTCCGTCTGTCCCCTCGGTTTGACCGCTTTTCAAGTCGCTTGGCTTAGTATCCTTTTCCACAAATGTTGCCTTCTCCCTAAAACAGCGCTCTCTATCTAGAATGGCCATTTTCACAAACGGTTCCTTTTCCTCAGTCGTCACTGCCCTCCATTGCTCACCCATCGCCACACCTTGCTTGGAAACATGCTCTTTTGAGATTGTGGGACGTATGCAACTAGCAAAGAAGATGTAGCTCGAACAAAAACTCTTGGGTCCTTTCGCGGCTTTGGAATCCGAGGATGATTTCTTTTTGTTCTTCGTTTTCGTGAAATTATTTCTCACTGTGACTCCGTCAATTTTCAGAGAGGACAGCGTGCTTTTTATTCGGAGAGCGCGCTTTCCCCCCTTAGCGACAATGCCTGTTTCAGACGGGGTAGAGTTTATCATATTTCTTTCTCTTATCTTCCTCTGCTGTTGATGGCGTTTCTCCTTTTTCGCACTCTCACGCATCCCATTTTCATACCCGGAGGTATTGCTATCATTTGATAAATCGGAACTTAAATGACAGAGTCCCACAGCAGACTTTTGTGACTTATCCCTCTTTGAAGTACCTGCTTTCTGTTTGTCTCGCCCACACTTCCTGGCATGGTTAGAAAATGATGCAGCTGCAGTTCGGGTTTCCGTAAAACGAAAGTCTCTCATGCATTTAGGACAATGGTACATTATGGGTTTTGACTGACTTCTGTTGGCTGACACGGTTTGCTCAGACGATGTCAAAAGGGGGCCCGAAGGAATATTCAAGGTCATCATCGTTCCAAAATTGGACTGGTTTGCTTGGGTTGGCATTACTTCCTGAAGTGGTAGTAATGGAGGGTTTGGAGGAATGTGCGATAAAGCTGTATCTCTAACTACTGACGCTGTCACTAATTGCTCTTTTGACTGACTCCTGTTGGCCGAGATGATTTTCTCAGAGAATGTCAAGGGTGAGCTCAGAGGAATATTCAAGGTCATCACCGTTCCAACATTCAACCGGTTCGTTTGGGCTGGTATCACCTCCTGAGATGGTAGCTGGGGTGGGTTCGGAGGAATGTGTGATATAAGGGGTTGCCATACTTTGTTGTTCTTCAAATTCTTTGCATACACCCGAATTTTCTCTGTCTTTGCGTTTATTCTCATTTTCTGTTTAACCGTATCAATATTGACAATGCTTCTTTTATTCTTCGCCCCTGCCATTTCCGTTGCGTTTTCCTTGGATATTTTTTCCCCATCCTTACCAACTAGCTTGTTTTGACCATCGGTATTGATCGGCTCAGCATGTTTACATCCCATGGAGCTATTCTGCGCTTTTGTCTGGTTTTTGACTTGGACAGAATTGGTCCCTTTGCTTGATCTGGGTGCAGTGTTATGCGTTAATTTCGCTGGGGGGCGAATCGACGAGATGGCATCTGACATTGCCATGCCATTGTCAATATACTCCTCCCCTGCAACGAAGACGGCGTTATGTACGCTATCGCCAGCATGATTGACAGTTTTTCTCGTCTCGACGACAACAATCTGCGAGGATGACGACTCTATTTCTTTTTTTTCCCTCGCTTTCGTTGGGTTCTTTTTCACGGTACCTCCAATTACTGCGTATGGACCAGAGGATAATAACTCTTGACCTATCATCTTAGTGGTCCTTGTTTGCACTAGACCTCTGTCACTTTTCAATGTTGAAAAGGTATTGTTTAATGAGCAGTTGCGTTTTTCTTCTGTGGCAACAGGCAAATGAACGGGCTTTAATGCCGATTCGGTTATTGATTCATCATGAACATGGCTATTATGTCTTGTCAACGAACCATTCAAGAAATGATGGTATTTTGCTGAAGGAGAGGTAATCATACCTGCAGAAGCTGCTTCAGCCCCAATCCTGTTATCCATCATCGCACGATTTAAATTCTGCGGCATTGATGATGGCAAAGTGCTATGTCGTCCCATCCCTGCCAATGTTGCGGCAGAAAATAATTGATCCATATATGCGTTATTAGTGTTGTGTGGTAGACGATGGACTCTTGTCTCGTCAAACAACATGAGAGCTTGGTTATTACTTTGATGTGATGGTGCAGCCGAGCTAAAGCCCTCACCCGTCATTTTTAAGGGAACCCCGGGACTCTTTAGGCGCTGATTTACATGCGAGTGCGGCAAACCAAGTCCACCCTGTGAAGGAAGATCATATCGGGGGAATGTATGACTGCTCGCGGCAATACCCTGTATGAGTAATTGATGTTCTCGGAGCGATGGCTGGGATGAGGGTGTTGACGCTCGGTTCATCGTTGCTGGATTGAGGCTGATATTATTCGCATGACCAGACAATGGAAAATAAATCGGATCATATAAGCTGGTATTGTGCATCTCAGTTGAATGGCCAGCAAGCTGCTGGTGAATCATTTGGTGGTGTTGGAATACTGCTTGCTGTCGCCGCTGCTCCTGTTCTGAAAATGACAAAGCTGACGCCGAAGCCACCGCCGCCGATGCTGATGAAAAATTCAAAGAATAGTATTTCCCCCCTGCATGTTCAGTTGCAGAAAGTTTCTGTGCGTCATCTTTGAATCGCTGCGCAAGGGCAGAGACGAATTTTCCCCTGTCCGCGAGACGAGGATCAACAGCAGGAGGAGGCGGCGGCGGATGATATGCTTGAAATCGGGTGCTGTTGGTGTCTACACGAGGAGGAGTTAGCGCCCGAAGTGGCGGGGGAAACGAACCACTTGCGCTCATCTCGATCTCGGCCTCCTCCTCAGCTTGGGGTGATAAAGAAGTCATCTCGCCACCTTTGACCGGGGCAATTTCGGTTTCGGTCTCGATGCCATCGTTCAAAGAGCTCGCCCGCCAGCCAGGAAGACACTGGAAAGGGGGAAAAAAAGGGGGGAAAGTTTGTTTGCTACAAGGAATTTATTTTGGCGCGA
>JALLAZ010000596.1:0-13649 GCA_036939755.1 Stephanodiscus triporus | reverse complement strand
GTATCTCCGGGGGGAGACCCCCCCCCCCCCCCCCCGCCCCCCCGGAGGACGTCGGTGCCGTCGCGTAAGACCACCCCGGTCCGCGGTCGCGACTTCCCCTCCTACCTGGCTCGACACGCCCATGTTCCCGCCCGAATCTATCCCCGTACGGAGGAATTCGTCCACCCCGAGGGAGTCGCCGGCGACGGATCGCTCGCTAAGGCGACGATCGTCGTCGTCGTCGTCGTCGTCGTCGTCGCGAGGGCTACCTTGGACGCGTCGTCGAGGACTCGACGGCGGGAGGTCGCTCGCGGCCGTCGTCGTCGTCGTCCTGGTCGTCGTCCCGGTCGTCGTCGTCGTCGTCGTCGTGATGGTGATGGCATCGCTCCCGCGGCGGAGAGGGAAGGACGATGAAGGCGATGTCCGAAACGCAGACGCGGTCCCGGCGAGGAAGGAGAGGGACGACGATATCGCCATCGTCATTATGGCGTAATATTTCGTCTTCATTGCCGTTGGATATGAGAAAAGACCTCTTAAAGCGTACCATACACAATATGGTAGAGTAAGTAAAAGTTTACCCTGATGGCCTACTGTACAAAATGTAAGTACGTAGGAATTAATACGGATCACCAGCCCGTGGGGACGAAGGTGTGTGATGATGTTGGGTGCAACGTTGCTTTGGACGACGTCGGGCTCCAAAAAGCCCAAAAAAGGCTCCCCAACACAACAGATAACCGGGAGAGCAAACATGAACACGAAGGCAGAGGGCAGATAGGAGCACAGCACTCAATTCATTGCGCCGCCCCACCCAACAAAGCCGAGGCGGCGTCCGGCGAGAGAGGATGATCTCGACGAACATACAGGTGGCCGTGCGCGTCCGTCCCTTCCTCCCGTTCGAGGCCGGGTCCAGAAGCTGCATCGACGTCCTGCCCGGCGGGGTCGGGGGGGGGGCGGACGAGGACGAGTCGTCGCCGACCGCGCCCTCGGGGCAATCGTCGTCGTCGTGGGGGAGGTCCGTGCGGATCGGATCGAGCGCCGCGAATAGGGACGCGCACACCTTCACGTTCGACAGGTGCTTCAGCGGATCGGCGACGCAGGCGGAGATATACGGCGATCTGATCTCGCCGCTGTTGGCCGGCTGCCTGGAGGGGTACAATGCCACGGCGCTCGCTTACGGGCAAACTGGGGCGGGTGAGATTTCGGTTTTGTTTTGTACGCTTTCGTCGTGCGCGGAATTTCGATATGTATATATATATGGGAGCTGCCTTGCCCTGCCTTTTTTTCCCTTTTTCGCGTCCCTCTTTTTTTGGATTAGAGACATATGAATATATTGGACTTGTGCTGCCATTTTATATTATTGACGAAACCTCCTTTACTTGATCCTGTCCGATGGTATCCAGGTAAAACCTACACGACGTTGGGACCTGCCACCGTCGCCCCGGACTTCTTTGCTCCGCAAAACAGCGATAAGCACGGTCACGAACACGAGGCCGTGGGGATCTTGCCCCGAGCGTTGCGCGATCTATTCGTCCAGCTGGAACAAAAGCGTCGATCCTTGAACGGCGACATTACGAATGACGATCCCGTCGTTCCATTCGATGACGACAGTAATGTGGATGGGGAGGACTCTAATCACAGCAGCGAGTTCGGTCTGGGTATCAAGGCGACGAAATCGCCGGGACCTAAAAAAAGACCGATAAGTAACGGGCATCAAAAACGACAACCCTTTGAATTTCAAGTGAAACTCCAATTCCTCGAACTGTACGGCGAAGAAGTGCGAGATTTGCTATCCAGTTCGCCGCCTTCCGCCCAACAAACGAAGATCATCATCCGAGATTCCGCGGGAGACGCCGAGGCATTGGGCGCCACTTCGGTCCCAGTCGCCACTGCGCAGGAGGCGATGGTGTGCCTGACCCGCGGCATGCTGCGCAGGGTCACGGGGGCGACCGCCATGAACGCCGAGAGCAGTCGCTCTCACGCCATAATAAGCGTCATGATAGAGCAGCTCACGCGCAGCAGCGGCGATGATGACGAGGCCGAGGAATCCGCGGTGATGGTGCTGCGCAAATCGAAATTCAACTTCGTAGACCTCGCCGGGTCCGAGCGGCAGAAGCGCACGAACGCCAAGGGACATCGCCTGCGGGAGGGGATCAATATCAACAAGGGATTGCTCGTGCTAGGGAACGTTATTTCGGCATTGGCGTCGGGCGATAATAAGTTCGTGCCCTTCCGAGATTCGAAATTGACCCGTCTCCTTCGGGGGAGCTTGGGGGGGAATCACAAAACCATCATGATCGCTTGTGCGTCCCCGTCGCTGAAGAATGCCGAGGAGAGCCTAAATTGTTTGAGGTATGCAAATCGAGCCAAGAATATTCAGAATAGCATTACTCTCAACGTTGATCCGCACTCGAAATTGGTCGATGCATTGCGTGGACAGGTGGTGAGTGTAATATTTACGATATTTCTTTGACTACTGCTAGACGAGATTTAGCATCATATATGCACAGCTCTTCCAAGCTCACGGCGATAATTTATATATGGACATGCTCTGCCACGATCACGCGCACGGATCAAAGAGGGCTTTGGCTGGAGAGCTGTTACGAATCTCGAATCATGGAGGTGCCAAGGTTGACACTGATAGATTTACGTTGGCTATGTTGGAGGTTCTCGTTAAGGGAGGGAAAGACGCGCAAGCAATCATCATCGGGGATACGAGAAAAGTTGTAGAGTCATCGGCATCATCTTCTGGATCAAAGCGATCAACATCTGCCGAAAACCCACCAGCTGAATTGGAACGGATGCCCCGGACGCTGAAGGAAACCCAACGTGATCTCCTGGATAAGTCAGAGCAGCTTGAGGCGGTCGTTTCTCAACGAAACAACCTCCAAGGAATAAATATACAATTACCTTTTACTTCAGCCGCTCCTTCAGAGGAAAAAGTTATTGCTGGTGATGAGTCCATTCAAGATATTTTGTCAACGTTGTCTACTGGACATGATGATAGGTTTGATGCCGGTGTGTTGCCACTTGATGCAAATGAAGAAGTGGATAAGCAAACGTCACATGACTTAGCTGAGCCAACCCCAAGCAGAGTTACCGACCATGTCGAGAAAGAGCTTAAAGACATCCAAATCAAAGAATTGTCATCCGAAGTCGAGAGACTACGCTCTTCACTTGATAATATCACACAAGAGCTATATGCCAAATCAGAAGAGCTGGAAATAGCTCTTGATAATAACCAATCTCTGAGGGAAATGATACGCGAAACTCCTGACATTGACGAAGAGACAATCCGCTTCATTGTCAAGCATATTACGTCGTTTGACGATCAGAGGATAGAGGCATGCGAGGACGAAGTATCATTGGAGTCCAGTTATTCAAACGATATAGAAGGTACAGTCGAGAGACGAGCGAATGAAGACCTTTCTAGCTTTGGGTCGGCTATGTTCATCACTGGCAAATTCCTTGTGGACCGAGAGCTGTACGAGGACTCTATCGCCTGTTTTGAAGCTGTCCTCGATGTCCGCCGTGAGCTGTACGGATGGGACGATCCGTTGGTTGGTGATGCTCTGCACATGGAAGGATTCGCCCGGACAAAGAGTAAGACTCTGTTTCCAGTTTTGTTAATCGCCATGTGGAGAAGCAATAATTTAGTCTTGTTCAATGCTTTCTTTCATTTCGTATTAGTTGGCGATTATGACCGCGCCCTCATGCTACTTTGGGATGCGCTTAGAATTCGAAAGATAACCTCCGAGCCGTTGAAGATATCGGCCACATTGCGACTGTTGGCGGACTTGCATTTCTCGAAGGAAGAAAACATGCACGCTGCATTGTTTTACGAAGAGTGCGCTCGACATTTGAAAGAGCATGATATGTTGGATCCTCACTTGCCATTGGTGCTGATCGATTTGGCACGAACGAAGGATCGCTTAGGAGAGTATGACGAATCGATGAATTTCTTCGAGGAGGCTTTGAGCTTATATGAACGATCCTTGGATCATGATGACGATCGGATTGCATCATTGCAGTATGAAATGGGAGTTCTTGCATTTCAGATGGGTGAGCGAGTTAGGGGAGAGGAATGTTTCCGGCATTTTATCCGAATCCGGAAATCCAAGGGGAGCAGAATGGATGAGGGTGTGGCCAATGCGTTGTTTGTTTTGGGAAGTCTCCATTGGGCAACCAAAAAACGAGACCATGCGCAAGATTGTTGGCAAGAGGCCTTGGAAATCTTTAAAGGGCTTGGGCGAAAAGATGACGATCCATACGTTAAATCATTGAAAGAAAAGTTACACAGGGCACAGAGGAGACCAATAACGAGAATGTTCCGTGGTTCATGAGAGCAAGCATGGGTCACCCTAACCTTTTAAACGCCAGGGTTTTACACCGAACTCTTTGTCCGCTGTATTAAACGACACTGTTTGTCCGCTGTATTAAATTACTTATAAGAAACCCAGTGCAAAAGAATCGTCACGGAAAAGGTAAGTGACACATGTGGAGGCGGCGGCGTGGAGAATATGACTTTGTCGTCTTTGTCATATTGTGTGCTACGTAAGTTGGGACTCCTCGCGACAAGTTGCGAGGATTTGTACAGATTCATATGGTACATTTGCGGAGATTGGTGGGATCTTGTTTGATACTCACCCGCCCGCAGACACGAAGCAATTCCAGGGGCACGCTCACAAATTTCCATTTCGTATAGTTGTCCATCTTCCTCCTTTGGAATCCATCCACCGTTTATTGAGAGGTCTTGCCTTGGTGCCTGTATATAACGAAAATACAGACTTGGCTTGTTCGTCCGCGTCTCTAAAAGTTCGCCATTCCAAGTCCTTGGCGTGATCAGCCCTGAGGTTAGCTCTCGCCTCATCAACCAAATTGTCTTGCTTAAGAAGCTGATATCCATTTTTGTTGAGGCTCATGTAGTTTCCAAGAGATATGCCCGGGTAATTCCCTTCTTCCATCACCTTGCAAAGCAATTGAAGATGATACTTGCTATACTCAAGCTCATCAAGATCATATGGGACGCAGCCTTCGTCATCATCAGAGTCAGAATCATCTTCTGAGTCGTCTTCCGACGAAGACTCGGCCGATTCTCCCCAGTACCCAGCCTTGGCTTGGATAATCTCAAAGTACGCTTCATCAGACATCTCGCGGATTATAGGGAGGTGCAGCTGATCCAAAAACTGTTCAGTATTTGCCTTCTTCATTTCGTCGACAGATGGCATTGTTACTCGACGGGTCAGGTACGAGCACAGTAACCATGAATGAACATCCAAAGATAACAAAGGAAATTCGGAACCGTGCTCACAAAGATACATGAAATGCGGGTTCTTGAAGAATACGCCGCGGTGCATATCTGGGTGGTTGTAGTGTGATCGTATCATGCCTTTTTGCCCTGCTGCAACATCACCAGTAAACTTGTGAGCCGCGTGATGTGTTTTCATTTTCCATGTCGACCAGTCAATGTCCGTGACAAGTAGGCTGGGATGGTTCCCCATGTTGTCTCGTGGAATTAGTCCGCATTCAGGGCGCAGACTTGGATCAATCATATCAAGATTTGCGCTGTATCCGGTACAGAAGATAACCATCCGAACGTCTTCCAGAACAACTTCCCCATTGTCATCATTTTCTTGATGAGGTTCGTAGCCACATGGCCAAATCGGTTTGACATAACTCAAGGTAATCTGGCTACCTTTGACAGAGTGGACACACCTTTCATTGTAAACTTTTACTTTGTCTCCTGGCCACTGGGACGTCCTACCTACTGCACACCACTTATCACCACCACGAGTAACCACATCTACATGGCTGGCACCCCACTTCAAGCATTGTAATGCCAGGTCTTCGGCCGATAATTCTCCACCAATTAATAATACCTTGCGATCGCTACAATGCTCTCGAATGAGATGGGTTTCGGCCGAGTGCAAGAGACGAATGGCCACTTCCGGTTCTGCCTCCTTGATTTCCCTATCGACATCCCACTGGCAGTCCCTGTTGAGATCAGAGCCATCGCGAAAAAGATCATGCAAGGAATTTGGAATAGATCCGAGGCAGTTTTCACCGGCCGCCCAGACGCACCGATCAAACATGCTGGTGGAAACTTGACCGGTCGGCAAATGCCGGACTGTTACTAAAAAGCGCCCCACATTGTCGCCGGCTGCCTCTTCCACGAGCTCGACTTGAGTATCGAAGACAAAATAGTCTTGAAAGAAGGTAGGGTGATCTTTGGTCACACGCCCGACGAGGTATTCGTTGACATCTCTTCGGGGTAGAAAGATAGTAGGAGTCTTGCCGTCGAAGTGCTCATGAAGTGTATAATCATGAAATTCAAATTGGTGCACAACACCATTCGTCCAGAGCTCGTCATAGACGTGATCATTCATACTGCTAGGAGACCTCCAAATGCCACCTGGCGTCGACTTCATCTCAAAGCACGTAATGTCCAACTCTTGCAGTTGCTGCTGCGGCGAGGCAGATTTTTTCTGTTGATTCCATGCATGACAAAAGAACATGGCCGCGGGGCCACCGCCGATGATACACACACGAAGTTGCGCAGTCGTGGTTTTGCCTTTGCGATCCAGGACATCCATGATGCTCGTCACCTTAAGAAGAGAGCGCTAGGGAACGGAGAGAGGAGTGAAAGCTCTTCAAAACAGGAAATTGTAGCAAACAGAGGGGTTAGTGAGAGCGGTCTCTGGCGAAAATTTGGGGTTGAGGCCGTCCCTTACAGAGAGTAGGTACTACGTAATTTGGTTTTGGATAGGTATGTCATGTGTCATGTGCCTCTTCTCTCGGGGGTTGAATCTGTCCGATGTGACGATAGAAATGGGGGGAATTCATCGCCATCCCCATAAATTTGGGATCGCAGCTTTCATTGTCATCCGCGGCTTCTGCCGCAATCCGCTGGCGCACTGGTTGAGAGCCATGTTGGGTCCAGCAAATGATCTCGGTGCCCTTGCGGCGCCTTGCCTCGCCACACCGCCCAAGATGAGGGATGCCGCAGAGCGCGCATTGATAGAGATGCGCCTGCCTGCCTCAAGCTTGTGATTGCCGCGCGACAGATTCGGGAAGGTTACAGGGCTCGGGATGACGACCATATCTTCTGGCAGCCCAGCGGCCTATCATTCCATCACTGCGCACACTTTGGTTATTGATGGTAGACGGTGGTCGCACTTAAAGGGCCGTGGAAACGTCGGAGAGGCTCCATATTGATTTGATCATCGTCGTAATGTTGGAGATGAGAATGGGGGGAGATGCGGTCCCTGAACCGTCTCGAGTTCAACATAAATACGACATAGTCGGCGGTGGGGAAGGATGGGGGAGAGACTCCAAACACTGTACAAGGTGACGATTAGCGGCGGCGGGAGGGACGGGGTGGATGAGAGGTGCGATCGTCAATGACCCCCCCTTTTAGCTGTGTTGGCTGTACGATGGGACACGGGGGGCATATTTGCTGCCATCATCATCGACGAAGAGAATAAGTGCACGGACAGCATAATGAGATATAATTGGAGATGTCTGGCATCGGCCATTTGTCGCCGCCATCGGTCCCTATGTCTCATCAACAGTCATGTCCCTTTATTGTCGTCGATGGCGCCATACAAGAACCAACCTACTTATGCACCTAATGATAGAAAAATCGTGTCAGGTGGGGAGTATTGCTAGATTTTTTTTGTTAACACTATTGGACTTTAGAGTACGTACTCATTTCCTGTTGTGAACCCATTGCACGCGAATTTTGAATTTTGCACTCACTTGATCCATCCATTACACTATCATCACCAGGCCCTCTTCGTGTTGATACTTTGCCCCTCCTGGCTGATTGTAGAGTGTGTGGGGGCGATAATTGTGTCCCAGCTTGCGGGTACTCCATCTGATATAAGGGTCCAGAGATTAAGTAAACCATCACCAGTACTTCTGACAACAATATGGGCCCAGAGGTTAGGTAAGCCATCATCACCAGATGAAAGTGAAAAAAATTAAGTAAAACATACTAGATCATGTTACGGACATAAAGCTAGAACGTAAGACAAAGGTAGTATTGACTGTCAGAAGAAACTGAGTAAACAAATGTTGACATCTTCGACCCCATGAGCATGACATCGCCCTTGACGAGAAGTATGCTTTTCGTTCCACGTCCGTGGTCGCAATTCGGTGGGGAGAGGGCTGTGTCGAGGAACGGCCCAAGCCGAAGATGGTCCGGTCTCATCGGCAGCGTGGGGTCCCGTGCGACGACAGATACGGCAACATTTCCGCTTCCGCTGTCGATTTTTTCTCTTTCATTCCCATCATCGCATCGCCCAATTCATCGCCAGGAGAAGAACGATCAGAGACAGTGGGACGGGGGGCAAGAATCTCCAAATTGACGACTTCCTCGTAAGCTCGATCGTCAGATGCAGCCTCGTTATTTGGATGAGTTCGCCGTGGGAGCAGACGTAATACTTCCCATCCTGTCGAGTATGACAATATTCATTCGTGTTAATGGCGGGATTGGTCTTGGTCCGGGGTGCTACTACTCCATCCTTCGACGACAACGACGGTGGCGGCTTTATTATCGTCGCCTCGAACACTGGAAGGCAGGCGATGTCGTAGTCGTCCAGGGGATCGAGACTGGACACGTCGACATCGGCGACGGACAGCAGACATAGCAGTGATACGTGCCGGAGCGCCCACGACAGCGATTTCGGCGGTCGTTGGGCCGCGCTCCGTGCGAAGTACCGCGCCACCCTCCTCGACGAGGTGAGGTACACCCCCTCCCCCAGCATCGCGCCGTTCTGCGCATACGTCCCGTCGTACGACAGGTTCCGAAGACCGTGGTTCAGTATGGACCACGCCCTCTCGACCTTCGTGCCGTGGTAGGCCGTGACCGTCCCGAACTCGGCCGCGAGACGGGAAAAGGCGGGGATCGGATCTCCGAGCGCGTCCCCGATATCGAGGCGCAGATGCCCGACGACAGGGTCGGACGCCGATGACCGCCGACCGCGCCTGCACGCGTCGACGCCATCGTTGTTGTCGTCGTTGTCGTCGTTGTCGTCGTTGTCGTCATTGTCGTCGTCGTCGTCGTTGCTGCATGTCAGCCCGGCGCACCCCATCCACGGGAGCGATCGGAGGAAGGCCAGGAGCGTCCGAGCGTCGCCTTCGTCTCCCTCGGCCGAGGACTGCGCGCCCCCCCCCCCCGACGATGCCGTCGTCGTCGTCGTCGTCATCGTCGTCGGACAGTCCCCTCGTCGTCTCGACTCACGCGCGGCAGTCCGGTAGTCGTACAGCCGATCCGACGCGACGAGCACGCGCGTCGCCAGGCGCTCGTCGCGTCCGCCCCCGTCCGTCGACGCATTCGACGCGAATGCCGCCGGCGCGGGTGTGCACGCCCTCGACCCGGCCCGTCCGGCGGCGGCGCACCTCATCAGGAACGTCTGTAGGTCGAGCATGACGATGGCCGCATCATCGTCGCCCTCGCCGTCGCCGTCGTCGGCGCGACGACCGTCGCGCGCGGCGGCGGGGGGGGAGTCGTCGAGGATGACGCCCGCCTCCGCGGGGAAGTCGTCGTTCAGAATCTGGAGCAATCGCGACGCGATCGAGAAGAGCGTCGACGCGCCGCGGTCGTCGCCGACGCCGTCGCCGCCGCCGCCGACGGCCAGGCACCGCGCGTCGAGGTGCGATTTCAGCCCCGACGTCGCCGACGCCGGCACGATGTCGGGGGGGGACGCGCGGCACGAAACGCACGCGACGGACCTGCGGTCGACGTCGATCTCGAACGTCGCGAGGATCGGGACGGCGGGGCGATCGCGCCGGCGAGGGTCGTGCACGTGCGCGTACGAGAGGCGCAAGCGACGACTCGGCTCGGCCAGGTAAAGCACGCTCGAATAACATCCGCGACGATGATCGCGACGGCCCCCACGGCCCCCCCGTCGTCCCCGCTGCCCGACGATCCCTGGTCCGGACTTCGTCCAGTCGCGGTCGAAGTCTGGCCTCGGCCGGAAGTGACGGAGCACGGTCGAGATCTCGTCGTCATCGTCGTCGTCGTGGGAGGAGGAGGAGGCCGTCATCGGGTCCGGCGGTGCGAATGCATCGCGTGTCCCTATCTTAATCTGTACTCTCGGAGAATGTAGGTAACGAGTGTCAGATATATGACGGAATTAGTACATTCTACGTAGGTCGAGAGGAACCTACTCTACTACCGAGGCTCTCTCTCTCTCTCTTTTAGTTGTTTATCGTACTCACTTCTTCCCCGCCCCACGTGCCGGTGCGAGAACAGTTGACGGAGGAGGATGACATCGTTGCTACGACGCTTGTCCTTCCTCGTGTTGCTCCTCGTCGAATCACGACTCGTGGTCCGACCGACGTCGTCCTTCTCTCCCGTCGCGCGGTCCCGCACCCGACATCGTCCTCCGCGCGATCGTCGTCGTCGTCGTCAATTCGGACGCATCGTGGAACGCGACCGTGTCTCCTCGAGTCGGCGTCATCATTCGTCGTCGTCGTCGTCGTCGTCGTGCGGGCCATCGCCACCGCCATCGCCATCGGGGGATGCTAGAATGGGTGGCGCATCGCGTCCATCTCCCCTCGGATCGTCTCGTAGCGACGGCGTTGGCGATGATGGGGGAAGGCAACAAACAAAGCACGACAATGGTCGTGATAGGAGATCGTTCTTGGGGCGCTGCGCGATGACCCTAACGTCGATGGGCGCCGGCGGCGCCAATGCCAACGCCAGAGGACTTATCAGATTCCCATGCAGGGCGCCTCTGTCGAACACGTACCATCTCTTAAGGTCCGGCTCGAGCTTGTTGGAGGTCGACGACGTCTGGTCGACGAATCCGCTATTCTTGTGAGTTCCGTCCTCGGATCAACAATGCGCATCCTTTTGTAGTTTTTGTCCTCCCTGGATACTTACTCCCATCCATCATTCATGTATATATGAAGGACGAACCGAGAGGCGGCTCTGTCGGACATCGGCAGGGAGCAAGTCAGGGAGGCGTGCGAATATCTCAAATCGACGGCTAGGTCCATCCCCACGGTCGTGCGATACAGCCTCGCGGCGGCCTCCTTGGACTCGGCCGACATCGTCGGCGAGGAATTGAGGATCGGACGCGATCGCCTGGTGCCGGAATTCAACTACATGGACCCAAGGTGAGATCGTCGTTCGTCGTATCCTCGGGGGAGTACAACTTAGTCGAATCGCCACCACCGTCGTGCATTGTCTTTCAGAAAGTCGTAATTTCCTCGCGCATTCGGCGTTAATTGAGCCGCGTGTGATTTGGTGCATTCTTCCCCTCCCCAGGGCCATCGGAGGCTGGGACTTCGCGGCGTTGAATTCGACGGAGGAGGCCGTTTGGGCGCTCGACGCGGACGAGGCCGGGCCGTACGGGGTGGGGGGTAAGCCCCCGTCGAACGAGGACGGGACACCGGCCGAGACATTGGCGGACCAAGTCGTCAGGCTGACGAATCTCATGAGCGTGCTCGAGACGCTATACTCTGGCGACACCGTGAGTCTTCGCTTTTGCCCTCCCTTGTACGACCTCGAGAATGCATCGTTCATCGTTTTCGCTGTTCGCGAATGCGAATTCTCCCGCTGATATCCTGCGCCAGGTGCTTCTGGTGTTTCCCGATGGCACCGGTCCTGCACTTTTAAGCTGCCTCATCGGAGGTATCCCCCTAGACAGGGTTCACGAACTTCAATTCCGACCTGGAGAGATTAGGTGCGACGTTACCTTTGACACCGTTAACGCTATAGCATCTCGGCAGCCCTCGTCGACCTATTTCGATGCACTCGAACGGGGGAGGATAGAACTGAAGCAGCTTAGAGAGAATCCGGATGTGCTTAGGAACGTAAAGGACTTGAAATACGAAGAGGAGAGAGAGCTGGAGAGGATAGAACTGCAAGGTAAGAAGGAGGAGGAGGCGCGTCGAAAAGAATTGGAAATATTGAGAAAAGGTGAAGATACGATGGAAATGAAAGGAGATGTGTACCAGAATTTACTTTATCCTCTCCTGGTGGGCGTTGCGGTTGTTGTTTCAAGCGTGTTCGGAGCAGTTGACAACGCCGACAAAGTCGAACGGGGAAACACTACTGAAATAGACATAGATGATCAATTTTCACAATCATCTGCAGCATCAGCTATTGTAACCGAGGCTCCTGTTTCAATGTATGACCCAATTGAACATCTCAAGTCGGTACCAGACGGTATGATTAATGATGACGACAACTCGTCGGGCATGATGAATGATGACGACGACGCGGCGGCAAGGAGTGATATAAATCAATATGATGCGGACTATGATGATGCGTGGTTGGGCTCCATATATGAAATAATACAATCTGACAATTTAGAATCTCAATGAGCTTCAATTGTATCTCGCCATAAATTATCTTTAAAATCATTTATGCAAGAGATGATAAATGTATAGTTGTGATGCGAGGAAGAAGAGCATAATTTACGATTGACAATGTTCCCCACGTGTCGTCATTCATGACGCTCTGTGAATCCATCTATGCATTGAACTCGCCATTCTAAGCGTCTCCGATTCATATTTGTCTGCCAAAATGAGGGTGGACCAGAGGCATGCCCTAGAAGTAGGTTCGCTATAGAATAGCGACCTCGCTGCAATTCGAAAGGCGTCAATCATCCCATTGTGAGCATCACACGCTAGGGCGTGCGCCGTGCATTTGACACATTCATAGTAGCTTTCCGGGTCCGGATCCGAGTCCGAGTCCGAGTCCGGGTCCGAATACAAATCTTCCCAGCCCTCATTGTTTGCCCATACCTGCCATGCCAACGTAGAGGCTTTTTGTATTGAGTCTGGAGACGGACTGCTCAACTCTCGTCTAGGGGGGAAATAAAAGCAGCGAGGCAAAACATGAAGAGGTCCGACAGTATGCTCTCGATAAAAAGTGTCATAGTCCACGAATCTTTTCCTTTCCTCAAGGAAAACATCAGAATTTCTCCATCTATAGTCAGGATCCCAGTCGCACCAGATATCGTAATACGATTTAATGCCCATTTTTTTCTGAAGAATGTTAACTTCGTCGTCAATCAAGCTCATGGCATAAGCCGAAGCTGCTGCTGCTCGTGAGTATGACGTTCGTGTTGGTACTCCCAAGGGCGTCGTCGCCGACATCAATCGTACCACCTCGTCCTCGATATCTGCAATGCACTTCTTCCTACGCTCGACTTCCTTCGATACCACCAACGCGTGATATTTGCAAGCAGCGCCAAAGCGGACGAGGCTGCGGACTCCTAGAAACTGAACGACCTCGGGGGCAATAAAATCGGCGCGGGCTAGTCCATCCGACGCAGTGGATACCGACCCTTCTGCTAGAAATGTCTTTCGCTCATCAGAGCCACAAGTGGCATTCGACGCTGATCGGATGGCGAAGCGCTCCACGACGTTTTCTGTTGGGGCGCCGTTCATGATTCCATTCATTCGTCTTGAGCAGTGCGTCCTGCGGTGCGCTGGAGCGATGACAATAATTAATCGGAGGCGATGGTAATAATAATATTAATGCGCGTGGTTCTGATGAGCGTTGGAAGCTTCGAGCGAGTCCTCGCCGTTGTCGTTGTCCTCGCTGGAAACATCATACGATACCGTAGAACACGCTGCATAAGCAATGAAAATGTCACCTTACGAGAAAGACTTTCTACTAAATCTATCGTAATTAGCAAAACAGAAAAGAT
>JALLAZ010000595.1:0-12500 GCA_036939755.1 Stephanodiscus triporus | reverse complement strand
CGGTCTCGGAATGCTTGTAGGCGGACTTTTCGACCCGTCGGCGTGCCGACTTGCCCCGTAAAGGTGAAGGGCAAGGTTGTGGAGGTTCAGGTCGATGTTAACTACAAGGCACGATATCTATTCTGGCATTATGTAGAAAGGCAGGAGTCGTTGCATGCCTCCGAGTATGCTTTTTCTCTCTAACCGCACATGTCACTGGGTGCTAAATCAAAGGGACCAACCAAAAGCATGATCTGATACGTGAGAAAAATCATCGCAGCCGATCCGACTACGTCTTGGACCGCAGTTTCCAACGGTCCGCCCCACTTTCCGCTGTCACTTTTGAATATGAATGTAAACAGAAGCGGCGCCAATGTCCCCGTGAGTCCGGCGGTCGCGATGCCGATGAATTGCGCGAAGAAGATGGACAATGCGAACGGGAAGCTGTACCCGCCCATGATGAAGGCTATCGAAGACATGACCACTCCGATTGCGATACCTTTATTTCATTTTTTATGGAAACGAAGGAGTAATATGAAAGGATCCTTTCAGACAAAATCCAAAGCCCGATATTTCACGGTCACACTCACCGAGGTATGCCGCCACCACAATTTCCTTGCCCAGCCAAGCCAAATAGTTATCCACGCGGACCTGCACGTGGCTGATCGCACGCGTCGTCAACGTGCTAGCCTGCAAGCCAACGTTTCCCGATATCGCGCTAATCAACGGCAGCAGCGAAATCAGAGTCGTGTACTTCCTCCTCCCGATCAAGCGACACAGCTGGTCGGACCCACCGCTTATAATGAACAGGGTCGGCAATTCGAATACCAACGTGACGATCAGGGCGGACGATCGCTCGGGGAAGGCGCGTTTGAACGGAGTGCACATCCTGTATTCCTCCGCCTCGTTCGAGATGCCCCGGCAGGACTCTTCGTATCTCCTTACCCCTTCGTGCTCGGAGCGTATGTCGCTGAAGATGCTCTCGAGGTCGTCAGCTCTGGAGAGCGATAGTATCTTCCTGACTATCAAATTGGAGCCGTCGCTGCCGGTGCCGTCACTTCTTTCGGTCATATCGTACTATTCGTTTTAGGTTCTCTGGGAGTTTTACGATATCGCAAAAACTTTTGTAGGCAAATTTTTTAACTCCCCACAGATGAAGATGCTTTGAACCCATTCCCACTATTAAGATGAATCTTTTGTCGTTCCTTGACCAGGAGAACATCGTCGCAGAGTTTCGCGACTTAATTGACTCGAATTCAGACGAAGCAGAGACGATCGACACAGGCATAGATAAATCAGATGTTATTGACATTCACAAACCAAATGCATCCGGCTTGACTGCCGTTGATGTCAAAGCCGAGCTCCACCGTCGAGGTCTACAGCCGAAAGGCTTCTATTCCGACGACGTCGAGATCTTACAAAGGTGCTTCAATGATGAACACGAGGGTTCCATCGAAACAAAGAGGAAAGAGCTGATGAATAAAAGAATCGAAGAAGTGAAACAAGCGAGAGTGCATCGCGAACGAGTTTTGATACATAACATGATCATTGAGGAGAAGGAGACCATTTCTAATGATCCTCGACTATCGGAGTGGTTTCGAATGGTAGTAGAAAAGTCCTGCCCATTGGTGTGTCGCATCGATGGCTTGAACAACATATCTGCAAGGTCGTTATCAAAAGTGCTGTGGGCGGACAATAGAATAAATTCTCTTGACATATCGAAATTGAAGCTCTCAGACAAAGCCGGCGCTTATGTAGCGCGGGCACTCAGGAACAACACTTCACTTATAAAGTTGGAGATGGACGAGAACAAGTTCGGCCCGGAGACTTGCAAAGTGCTTGCAGAATCGTTGTCAGTTAACTCCACCCTCCAGTCTCTCAGCATTGCGTCAAACCCTTTCGACAAGTGTCAGGACAGCGTGGCACTTCTTGCGACTGCACTAGCAATCAACTCGGGCCTCGTCAGTTTGAGCTTGTGGCAATGCGGTATCGGACTTGAAGGAGGAAAGGCTGTATGCGACGCCGTATCTAAGAACACAAGCTTGATTAGTGTCGAGATTGGCTACAACAATTTCGATCACTATGACGTAATAGAAATGACGACGAAGTTGGAGGCAAACAGGAGGGCTAGGGAGCTCAGACTTTCCAGAGAGGCAGAGTCGGAGAGGGATAGAGAGAGGGCGGCACAAGATAAGGAGAAAGGCGAGCGGGAAAAGGACAAGGACTGCCAAAATCGTCGGTGGCTAGAGCAGCAACAGACGCAACGTGCTCAAACGAGGCAAGTCGAGTTGGAACGGCGGCGGGCTGAGGTGCAGAAGGAGGAGAGGATGAGACAGCAAATGGAACACGCGTTAAAGTGGGAAGAGGAGCGGGCGAAGACTGCCTCGAAAAAGAGCAAGAAGGGTGAAAAAGCCAAGAAGGGGGAGAAGGGAAAGTCGCAAACGAGTGGGTAAACAAACTCTTCTTCTCTTTCGTTAAATGGTACGCAGATAACAAACAAAGCACACCAATGGTAATGTCGCCGCCTTCATAGCCTATCGGTGCGTCCGTTCCCGTGAAATGACGATGAATGATCGCGTGCGCTGCAATTCTTACCGCGAGTCTACAACATATACATCGCACTCTCAGGTATTACATTTTAGACTCCTCTTCTCCTCCAAATCTCCGTCGCATGCCTAGAACTACCGTTGAAATTGTTGATGTTGTTGATGTTGTTGTTGTTGCTGCTGCTGTTGTGCCATCATCATCTGCTGCTGGTACAATTGCTGCTGCAGGGCAGGATCCATCATCAACTGCTGCTGCTGTTGTCCGGGATACATCATGCCGTTATTCATCTGCTGCGGCATCCCCATTATCTGCTGTTGCGATTGCTGCAGCTGCTGCATGAATGCCAGGGCCTGCTGCTGCTGCTGGGCGGCGACGATCTGCTGCTGCCGCAGGAGCTGCTGATGCTGTTCGGGCGTCATCGGATGCTGCTGATGATTCATCATCATCATCATCTGCGCCCCCCCCCCCCCTCCTCCTCCTACCCCCCCCGCCATAATTCCGCCGGCGGGATGATGGATGACATTCCCCCCCCCGTCGACTATGTTACCGTCGACCATCACCACCCCGCCGAGGGAGGATGCCAGGGAGGCATGATTATCGCCCCCCGGCCCCCGGCCCCCACCTCCACCGCCGCATCGACTGCGCACGAGGGCCCTCCTCACCGGCTCCAACAGCACCCTCAACATCGGCAGCGCGACGTCTCGTATCGCGCCGAGATTCGCCTCCGGAAGCGCGACGAACGTAACGACCAACGGCGGCATGTGCACGTGCACGACCGTGCAGTTCTCGTACGTCGCCGTGACCGTGCGCACGACGTTTCCCATCCCCAGGGGAGAGAGGAGGGGGTGGGGGGGCTGGACGTGGCGGGGCGCGCCGCCGCCGCCGCCGCCGTCGTCGTCGCGTCGTCGTTCCCCCGAGGAGGACGAGGAGGACGAGGAGGAGGAGGCGGCGGCGGCGGCGGCCGCGGCCATGACGTGCGGCGGCGCCGCGCCGACGAGGGTCGCCCAGACCGTCTCGATGCCCCCCAGGACCTCCTCGCTCATGGTTCCGGAGTATTGGCGGTCATTGTTGTTGTTGCCGTGGTGTTGTTCGCGCGGGCCGCCGCCGCCGCCGCCGTCGACGACGACGACGTGGTCGTCGTTGGACGACGACGACGTCGCCGAAGTCGACTCGGCGTGGTGGTGGCGGGCGGTGCCGAGGGATCGTGAGAGGCCCACGCCCTCATTGGTTCCCACGAGGAGGGCGCGTATCGGAAGCGGCCGCGCGATTACCGACGACGACGACGACAAAGATGACGACGACTGGGACGCGCCGTCCTTCGCGGATGATGATGTCGTCGTCGTCGTCGGGGGGGGGATGCGACCCGAGGACGCGTTGAGACGATCGACGAGATAATCCAGCGCGTTGAGGGTCTCGGACGGGAGGATGCCGCGGTTGGCCTGGTGATGCTGCTGCTGCTGCTGCCGCCGCCGTTGTTGTTGTTCGCGGTGGCTCATTGGTGGCGCTGGTTTAGGAGGATTCTGGGGTTGTGGGGTTGGTGTGTTGGGGGCATGAGGTACCATACTTTTCGGTTAGATCTGTCACACCACAACACCTTATCACCAACTGCAGCGGCCTCCTTCCAAATTCTCCATTGCCCGCGGTTCAACTGCAAAACAAACACCACCATAAATTATTATTAATATTTAAAGGAATTATTCTACCCTTCTGCCCATCAATCTCCTTCGGCATCGCCAGAAATCTACAATAACACCATTTTACGCGGAATCATCTACGGCAACAACGCACAAACACCCCACTCCAGCAAAAAAATAATATTCCCAGGAGTATTTTTTTCATCCGCTATATGTACCCTCTTCTCTTCTACTGCGCGCAATCATCACTATGCCCAGGCAAAAAAAGTTGTTGTCCACACAATTGATCCTCTTCTTCATTTCATTCATCACTTTGGTGGGCTTTTTCATCAATGCCATTTTTATTATCTCTTTTCAAAAGACTCCCAGTGGTATCGGTCCGCTTCGCTTCCTCGCTGATGCTCAACGCAGTCGATCATTGATGGGTGGTCCTGCTTCCGAGATAGGAATTCCTGCCTACTCCATGTCCCTTCCAGTGCACAAAAAGTTCGCTTACGCATTTTATGCCACCGATGAGGAACATGCATGTGGAGCCTTCGTGAATGTTGCGGCTCTGCGCGACACTGGAACCAGGAATGATACCGATTTTGTCATTCTGACATACGGTTTCAACAACTCCAAAGTCAGAGCGCAAGCAACGAAGATGAATGTCACAGTCAAAGATGTGGAACATATCAAACATCCGAGGGGGGGCAATGGGTATTATACAAGTGAGTCGTCATGGCAGTAATTTTTCCCATTGTCGCAACATGCATTCCCTATCAAACTCACATTGCCATCATCGGGTTAGATGTCATGGTCAAGTTGCGAGTGTTTCAATTGTTCGAATATGACCGCATAATCTTCATGGACACAGACATGTTGGTCCGAAGAAACTTAGATCATCTCTTCTTTCTTCCCGAAACGTCGCATATTGCTGGCCCTCGTGTGTATTTTCAACAATTTGATGGAAGAGCAAACTACTTCTGCTCGTGTCTGATGGTCTTTTCGCCCACCCAGCACATGTGGGAACGAATCATGGGCCAATTTGATGTGGATGGCCATCCAAAAGAACCTGAGTTATATGACATGGATCTTCTGAATAAAGAGTTCGGCGACGAGGCAACCTTCTTACCTGGAATATATGAGCTTTTGACGGCTCATCTTGAGAGTGAAAACGAATGGCAAAGGTCTCTGGGAGACAAACCTTACATGGACAAGAAACTTGGAATGCCAAATAAGACATGGGAGGAAATCTACAATGCAACTAGTGTTGTGCATTTTACTGGCTTGAAACCATCAATTCATCACACATTGGATGCCATAAAAGCCAACAAAGGAGGTTCGGATCCAAGATTTTTCGCCATTTATGAACGTTACTTTTCTCTCGGTTCTCGTGTATGCCCGTTTTACCCAAGATATTCTGCGAGTGATATTTACACCCAATACTTCTAGGAGATATTTAAGGTCATGACATCTGTCTTCTGCCGGAGTGGAGTGCAAAAGACGGTGCCCTGCCAATGTTAAGATCCAGACTGTCTGGATGACAAAAAGTAGAACAGAGTAAGCAAATTTCTACTTCCAATCCCATTTTTGGCAACCTTATTGTACATTGGTAGATGTGTAAACTCGGTCACCGGTGTGCTGGGCCTTTCCCAAGATTGTCCTATCAAGGTGCAGGGCAGGGCTCCCAGCATACCTAGAAGCTGCGCTTAATAAGGTTAAAGAACTACCATACAATAGTCCGCCCAACGGATTATTATCCCAACAAAAGATCATCCACACCTTCGTCCTCTTCGTCCCCCGAGAGTAGTGGCCCCTCCAAAACGTGCAACGTGTAGAGCCTTTCCTTCTATCTCCGTCCCGACAAAGCGCAAAGGGATGAACCTGTCAATACTCTCCACGAAATCTAATTCCATAGGGAAAACCTTTTTGCTCCAAAATTGTAGAATCATACCTTTCCCGCCAGAAAATAGGTATGATTTGGCATCTGGCCAGCGTAGCATTGTCCAGGGGTCTGATCATACCTGGAAGACACTGGATTGAGTGCCAAAAAAGGGGGATTATATGGCACCCCCGCTTTTTTTGGCACGACCACTCACTTTCTTGTAATCTCCAATTTAACCCAACATACTGCTATGTATGTAGTGCCGTTGAATTAGTTTCCTTCCAAAACTACTCGACAAACGGCCGCCGGACAGATGAATACACTTTTGTGTATTCGATTACACTTTTGTGTAATCGATTACACTTTTGTGTATTCAATACACTTTCAATACACTTTTGTGTATTCGAATGCACAAAAGTGTATTGTAACAAGTTACACACTCCACCACTCCTGCTCCTGCTATCCCCGACGATGACAATGAGCCAGCAGCGGTCGGCGCGAGCTCTCTCCTCCCACCAGCAGCAGTGGAGTGGCGGGGTAAGAAGGACAAGATCAAGGACGCCGCGACGACAACATCGCTCTTGAAGCGCGTCAGCAAGATGTCCTTGGCCCTTAAATCAGACAATGCCAATGCCTGTGCCGACGACAGCGTTGTTGTCGTCGACTCCGGCATTGTTCACGCCACCAAGACATCAACCGGCGATGAGTGCCATGTGTTTGCCTGGCACTGTGATGCCTCTGACGAAGCGTCTACTAGGGCGCTCGTGCTTAAGAGAGGAGCGTTGGGAAGAATTGTGACCTTTGGTTTATCGCTACACTCTTGAACTTTCAGAACAAAGATGTCATGACATCAGTCGTGGTAATCGGGAGTCCCAAATGGCTGTTAAGAGAGCAGATGCTCTCTTAAGCGACCCAAAAATAAAAGACGAGCATCCTGAGTCAAACCAGCATGAGGGAATGAGACGAAAAGATGAGCACATGCTCACCAGAGTGAGAATCAGCCAAACCTGGTCGGATGAATCACTTCCTCACTGTATAGCGCGGTGATCCATTTGGATGAAAGAAAGTGGCGTGAGCCGTGGTGTTTGTGTGTAAAAAAAAATTTGGGGGGATTTAGCAAACCAGAACCTTTTGGTCGGGAGAAGAGCCTATGCTTATTACTGTGCGCAACCGCCATCATATTTGGAATAATTGTGTGAATGCCACGGTCCACATGAATAGAGTACATCGGAAGATCGCAACGCGGGACCGGATTTGAAAACATTGATGACTTGGTAGCCAATACATTCCAAGAGGATTGATCAATGCGGTCGCGGGTTTTCCTGCCGCGAACTGTGGCAAAATCAAACAGGTCATGGATATAAGTATTGCCATGGGTGAGATTCACCCAGCATCGAATGGGACGTTAGTTATGGCGTTTAGCCCGGTCCTCCGAAGTGTCCGAGGGAGTGATCAAATGTGCATTGAGAAGGCCACCGGATAGGCCTTTTCTGTTGCCATACTGAAGCCAGTAGCATTGATTAGTGGCATTGTATTTGTATCGCACATCAAATGGGTGCAAGACATAGAATTCCACAAGAAATCGCCCATCCTGAAGCGTGGAAGGGTATAGTGCAATTGAGTCTGTGAAAGCAATGCAGACAAGGCGCCATTCGTGGCACAAGGATGAGCCGAGTTTGTATGCAATAAAGAATAGCTTATCAGCGCTCGCAATGATCTTTGGTGCTAGCTTAACGATGGTTGGTGGGGTAGGGTCGGAGGTGGGTATTGCTGGTGGCAACGGAGGCGGACCGTGATACATCACTGGCGGCAAGACCGGGGGATCATCTGATAGGATACGATGCCGCTCGTTGTCATTCCACCAGGGGTACGGGTCAAGGTCGTCGTTAAGTTCCGAAAGGGTCGGCCAGCAAAAATCCTTGAAGTCCCCAACGTCCAAGAAATTCTGGGATACACGAAATGGGGCGGGGGGTTTGAATCCTTTTAAACCTGCTTCCTTGAATGGTGAATGGATTGGCTCCAATTGGGTGATATAACTGGCCGTAGCATGTGTCGGCGCCATCAACTGGTTCGAAGGGAATTAACTCAGAAGGGTAAGGGGTGATATCAGACGCGTGTTTCTTCTCAATATGTTTGGGATGGTTGCAATGTTCCAGCAAGTATGATCCGCCATGGAGGGATTTCAATACTTGCCAAGGCCCGGTGAATTTATATTCCAATTTACCTACTCGCTCTCGTGATGCATCAGACCGAGTGGCGCATTGCACAAAGACGATATCCCCTTCAGAATAGACCCATGGATCCTGGCAACGTGAATTTATAAGTGCCCTGTGCCATTTGCCATTCGCGGTGTTCGCAGACAAGGAGCTCGGCGATTTTGCGGCATGTGCTAAGCCGGTGAGCCAATTGCTTAGAATAGCTCTCAATGGTGGCTGGGGATGACGTCAATTGCCAATGTTTTCAACTTGAAAGTCAATGGGGAACGCGAATTCATGGCCGATGGCGACAAGGCTGCGCGAGATATCAGTACCCGGAACTGGGCAGGAATTCCAGGCGTAAAGCAGCAACAGAAGTGCCTCCAACGCAATGCGTACAATTTCGCGCTCGTTGCACATGATAGTCAAGCCCTTGTTGAAGTATCGGTTAAGTCGTTTGACCAGCATGGGGTTGTGGTTATTGCCTGACAGAATGTGGCAATTGATCTTAAGAAGATCCAGGGCTTCTCTGCAGACACCGCAAAATTTCGAATCCTTATCAAGGACGATGGTGTGGCAGAAACCATATCCTTATTATATTTTCATAATCGCGGCGGCAAAAGTGGTAGCATTGGCATTGGCACCGGTGACTGGCTCAGGAGCGCCAAAGTGCACATACCGCATCGCTACCAGATATAGCTCGGAACCTTTGAAGCCAGAATGAGCGCCGGCCATGTATGCATCAATGTGCAAAACAAGGAAAGGCGCCTCGATTGGGAAGCTATACACAAGCTCACTCGATTTTGCTTTAGGTGGATTGGCCAAGGTGCAACATGGACATGCTGCGCACATCTTCTTTACGTATGAATACATACCTGGCAAATAATATCGTAAACAGAGGCGGTGTAACGTCCGATACGCGTTGAGGTGACCGCCAATTGGGTTCGTATGGAAGGCGATGAAGAGTATATTTGGAATTCTGCAGGGACCAGCTGGAGTTGTGTATATGATCCATTGCTGGCCAACGGCTCACGATACATCAAGATGTCATCTTCAAGTACGATGAGTGATTTTTGCAGTGCGGTGTGATAGTTGTAATTGATGCCTGCCAAGGATTTATTTGATAGTGTGGAAGGATTTTCACGGTGACCCTCACTTTGGATAGCTCCCCGTCGGCATCGATGGCTTGAATACAACAGGTGCAATTGGGAATGCAAGTGGCAATGATGCCGCTAAAATTATTGGATGTGCGCGGCCGGGGCTGCATATTGATTAGGGCCAAAAACTTCGGTGTTGGCATCACGGATAGTTGCGAGCCGCTCATGGACATGATCAAACACCCAAGCCAAAGTAAGAGCGGGTATACCGGCATCCAGGGCAAACCTGTTGGCTGGGTGGGATAATCTGTAACGGAGCCAATTGAGCAGGCCAATGCAAGACGTGAATTCAAAGGGTGAGATCGCGCGGACATGTGTATGATTGTCCGCATGAAATTCAATCCCGAAATGATCACAAAATATATTGCTATTTGGCGAGCCACCGAAGGGTGGGCAGAGACCGTCCAGTGAGAAGACAGCTGCACCCGCAAGTACCGTCGTGTCAGTGCCCCGCATGTGTAGGTAATACATGGGTTTAGATCTTTTGTGGTGGGATGCCAGCACAGATTCTGAGGGTAATGTGGCAATTGTCCCCATCCCAATGTCAGCAGCGAAGGAATTGTTGTTCATTGAAATGCAGACTGCATATTTGCGCTTATTGAATGGTTGCCAAATGTAGGCAGCCAATGGGAGCGGTTGTGGGGATGGAGGAAATTTAAACGCCAAGGGTTCCACTCAAGATTGTGTGCTGTCGTGGATGCCCACGATTATTGATGCAACACCGACCACAGAATCACTGAGGTCAGGGAATGAACATGATGTGGTAGATATTATCCAACCGCATGATTTTTATTTTGAAATGAATTTTGAGACGCTGCGCCCATTTTGGTCGGGATGGACAAACACGACAAAGAGATGAAGGTGTCGGATGAGTTGCATTTGCTGAACGATCGATGCCTGCAGCTCCTAGAATGTGGATGTGGGCTCGCTGGACTGATATCGGTGGGAATGCATTAAATACCCGTGAACGTGATCGCCCGAGCTGCAAATGTGATCAAGCAGGGATGCGGAGGAACTCTGCAAAATGTTTGGGCATGAAATAGTGTGTGGCTGTATTCGAATAGATCGCAGGCCAACACAATGCTAAAGGGCAGATTTCTCTTTTCAAACGTCGAGACGAAGTGGCCGGAATCGAATTCATAAACAGCCCAAGAAAACGTTGTTGCGATAAGCCAAGGCGGGGATGTCGGCATTGTAATGGTAATGCGCACGTGACTTGCCAAGTGGCGTGCTATCGAAGGTGCCAATTTGGAATGGGCGTATGCCCATGCTTGTGGGACCAATGTCACCCTGAGTAGCGATAAGTTTCATCAGGTTAGTGGCATTAACATCAATGACCGCTTCATCCGTGGATGTGCCCGATGGACAATGCTCAACAGGGATACGAGGACTGCGATAATATGGCATATGTTCAGCTTTCATGGGTAGGTCCGTCGGCGGGGGATTGGCGCGACGTAAGTCAGATGCGATGTGGAGATATTCCCGGAAGGATGGGTCATAGCACAGATCAGAGTCAAGCTGCAACTAATAGTCAGCATCAACTAAATAATCGTTTGTGCGATGGACAATGTCCACATCCCAACCCATGAGACGCATTTGCAAGCGAAAGATAGCTTGATTTGCACCGTTGTATGACAGTATAAATTTTAACGCATAGCAGTCAGTGACCCAGACAAAGCGGCGGCCGTAGCACATGTGCCGTACCTTATTCATTGTCCAGTCTCCAGCAAAACCTTTGTCAAGGTACGAGTGAAGGAACTGCTCTTTGCCACGGCACCTGCGGGATCCAAATGCGACGGGGTAGAGTGCGCCACCATTTGTCTTTGTGAGGAAGTGGAAACCGTTGTCGGACATAAATTACGTGTCATCGTCATCAGCCTGGCACAACACAACCAAAGCCTTTGGCGAAGAAATCAATCCGAAAGACTGTGAGTTTGCTAGGATCAAAGCGACGAAGACAGGGGTCACTCAGGATGGAGTTGCGTAAGTCATTGAAGGTTGATTGAGCCTCCTGTGTCCACAAATCACCAACTTCCTCTGTATACTTGCGCGCCATAATTTTGCAAAGTGGTTTGACACGAATTTCGAAATTGGGAATAAACTTGCTATAAAACTGTAGGAAACCAACAAAGCTGGCCACATCACAAACGAATACGGGTGTGGGCCAGTGCTTCAACAAGTTGTGTTTTGACATTGCCGGGCAATTGCTGTCCAGTGATACGTCGATGCCAACAAATTCCAAGCCCCGAGGAAAAAAATGACTCTTTTTGAGGCTGAGGGTTAGGCAATAAGCTTTACAAATAGTAAGCTAGCAAATAATATACTTCAATGCCTCCGTAAAGGTTTTGGACCAGTTTTGGATATTTTCAATGATGATTTTAGTGTCAACACACCGACCAATGGTGAGGCCATGCTTTGATGCCAGCTCCTTCCAAATGCTGTCGATGTCATGAATCATTGTAATGAAGGTTTACTGGTCCATTTGTAGGGCCGAAGGGCATGACGGTGTAGGTCTACTTGATGGCATCGGGGCCTTGGAATGCAAGCTTTTCTTGAGTCTCTGGGGAGACCGAAATCTGATGATAGCCCATCGGTGTGTTGTAAAACCAAATCCATTGGCCACCAAATGCTTCCTCGACTGCCATGTCGCAGCGAGGGATGGGATAAGCGATGAGGATGAGAAGGGTGACCTGATTCAAAGGTATAAAATTGACGCAAAACCACCAGACGAAATCCTTGATATTACAGACGTGTTCCTGATGTGGTTTTGGGGCGAGGAGTGCCTTGAATAACCAGCGGCCATCATGAATCTGCTTTATGTGACCAACCTTCTCGAGGGCAGTGATGCTCTTTCTCGTGATTGGAATCTCCCGAGGGCCGTTGAGAATTTTCTTAATTGCGATGGGTTTGGCGGTGCCAGTGTCGATGATGCAACGATAATTGCGGATGGGGACTGGTTTTTATCCTAGCTGGAGCGATTTGTGTCATTTGGGAATTCGCTCCGGTACAAACCTATGCCAGCGTAGGCTTGTACCTATTTTCTACGGTAAGTTAAGGTTAAGGCCAGCTGGCGTGCAAACCGTTTGGCTACTACGTTTTATGCTACAATTAACTACTTTAT
>JALLAZ010000594.1:0-15633 GCA_036939755.1 Stephanodiscus triporus | reverse complement strand
AAAGAACTCCATCGAATGGCAATACACATCCCACAAACTCTTTCCTACCAAACCGGCCTACAAACACGACAACAACACCCCACTCGATCACAACCCACTGTTTCACAATATCAACCAACTAATCAACGCAACAAGCATTGCCATCGACATCGCACTAGATATTTCCACCACGAAACAAAAACCACACACACAGAACACCTAACCCAAACACAATTGCAGCATGATCCACTCTTCAATGAAATCAACCTACTCCTCCACAAACCAGCATCACCATTGACAAAATTCTATGGGATTTCCACACCGCAGCAGAATACACCACACACAACAATCACACCAAAGCCTTATTGTGGCAATCGATAAATAGTGTTAACATTAACTGGTACCATATTGATGATCCACCCCCCCATCGAACTGGCACAGACCATCAGAATATCTACCATCACCAAAACCACTCAATGTTGAATTCACTAACAACGAATGGGATGACAACACCACCAAACCAAACTGGGAACACAACACCAACGACCAACCACCATCCTCGCCCCAACAATCACACCCTTCACTCAACCCCCACGCACACTCTTTCTCCCCACAAGCATCATCAACCCATTATGACTGGAACCGTGGATGGGAAACACAAGAAGAACCAGCAAATGAAAATGAACACACAAATCATATTCCCCCCCCCCAAGAAAAACAAAACAATAAGAACATCACAAAAATACTTACCCAAAACGTGCGAGGACTACCATCAACCGACGACACCAAACTCAAATCAATTATCCACCAAATGAAAGTCCACGGATGGGATGCCGCATGCCTCCAAGAAACCTGGAGATTGGGGGATGACGATTTCCACATCGATGGCTACCACATCTTCTTCCACGGAGTCTCAAAAAAATTAAACACACGAGGACGCATCATGGGAGGCACTGCAATCATCCTATCACCAACGTTTGACTCAGCACACAAAAAAGATGGCGGACCAGCCATCACAATGCCTGCTGAAAGCCCATTCGGAGGCAGATTTCTAGGACTCCCACTAACATTTACCAACAGGGACAATAACGGAAAAAGAATCAAAGGATCACTCAAACTCCTATTATGCTCAATATACCACCCAGTCGATAACGAAGAATACGAGAACTTCAACACTGAACTCGCCACAACCCTCGACGCAATACCAACTGAACGTAACATTCTGATAGGACATGACATTAATGCAAACGTCGGAACAAACAATGGAGAAGGCAGAATTCATAATGGAACCCTTGGACAACACGGCATCGAGAACCGCAACAAGAAAGGCACATCCCTCCTCAACCTAATGGCATCCCTACAACTAAAACTCACAAACTCCTTCTTCCAAAAGAGAACATCAGTGTCCCCAACCCACACACACACAACATGGAGAAACCCAAGCACAACTAAATCCCAACACATGCTAGACATTTTCTCATGCTCGAACAAATTCTTCAAACGAATAAGAACATGCCACACAATCAAACATGGAGTAGAAAGTGATCACACAGCCGTAATAATAAAAATCGAACTCGCATCAATTGCCTTCAAGATGCACGCACAAAACCGCCCAAAACATGAAACAACAGACTGGGAACGAATCCTACTCGAAGACCAAACCAACATTGAATACAACAGAATCCTCGCCCAATCCACCCAGCCAGATGCCGAAAACCCACAACCAATGAACTACACTGACTTCTTCGACCACGTCAAAAAAGCTGGAGAATCAACAGCAATCAAAACTCAACAAGACCCACTGGACTGGTTCGAAAATAGCAAACACCTAATCCAACCCACCATCGATGCAGTGACCAACCTCCTAAAAGAAATAAGAGAATGCAATGATGAAATCACACGAAACAAACTCACTGAACAGCTCAAACTAGCCAACAAAATCCGAAACATCACAGTAGCAGAAGCAAAAAGCAGATACCTGGCCAAACTCGCCGAAGAAATAGGAGGACTATCAGGACCAAAATGCAAAAACTCATGGAAGTACGTGAGACAATGCGAACTTGGAAACAAAAACAATCACAAGAAACAGAAGACCATGTCACTCCGACTACCAAATGGACAACGTGCAAAGACAGACAAGGAAAACATGAGCATCTTCCAACCACATTGCCTCCGCGTATTCAACAACCACCGCATCGTCTCACCTGAGGCACTCAACTTCATAGTACAACGGGAAACATATGTGCAACTGGATGACCCCATCACGTGGAAAGAATTCATAACCGCAGTGAATGGAATGAAGAACGACAAATCACCGGGGGCAAACGGAGTACCTGCGGAAGCAATAAAGGCCATGAACCAAGCAAACCTATCACAAGTATACAACCACATCAATGCCTTTTGGAATGGCTCAAAAGACCATGCCGAATGGCACACAGGAAACGGCACCCCAGTCCCCAAAATACGAAACCCCGATGACCCCAACAAATACAGAGTGGTGACCCTCATGGATGTATGCTCCAAAACATTCAGCCGCATTCTCTGCGCCCGAAGCTACAAACTCCTGGAAAAACATGGAACGAAACACCAGTACGGAGCCACCCCACGATCTGGATGCCAAGACGGAAACTTCACCCTCAAAACACTCCTTCACCTACGACGCCAACACAACCAAGACACCTACGTAATCTTTGCTGACCTCGTCAAAGCTTATGACACCTACAACCATGAGCTCATGATCAAAGTGCTCGAACGATACGGCGCACCACCAAAGTTCAGAGAAAACATAAGAAGACTCTACACTGACCTCAAGGTGATCGTGAAAATAGGGAAAGAAAAGGCAGAAATTGAACAACAAGTAGGAGTCCGACAAGGTGACAATGTATCATCAGTCATCTTCCTCTTCCTCATGTCTGCCTTCGCAGAGACCCTAGAAAAAGAATGGGCATCAAGCAATATATCACAAGCTCGTTTCAAAAACATAACAAACATGCAAGAAGGACAACTCACAGGCCACACAAAGGAAAGCATGCGAAGAGGAATCAACTTTGTGATCCATCAGATACTATACATCGACGACGGAGCCTTCTTTTTCGAAACAAGAGAAGATGCTGAAAACGGACTAGAAATGATCCACAGAATTTTCGCCCTCTTTGGACTCGAGATGCACATTGGAAGAGGTGAACAACTATCCAAAACAGAGATAATGTACGTCCCAAAAAGCAGCTTCTACTGCTCTTCCAAGCTCCCGCAAGCTTTAACACCACCACGAACTCAAACCGCATCGCCTGCCGACGACACAACTGACGACAACGAAGACAGAATAACTGACCAGCCAGAAATAGCCATCAAAAAGAGAACCTTCTCCAACATGAGCCAAAAAGAGAGAGAAATACTCTACGACATGGCTCAGGAAACCAATCGAATGAAAATAGCCGATGGGTTCATCGACTTCGTCAAACACTTCAAATACCTCGGAAGCTATATATCCTTTGACCTCACTGATGACTTCGACATCAACCACCGAATCACCACAGCCAACAAAGCGATGGGGGCCCTCAAGCACGTATGGAACAATCCCTACGCCGACCTAAAAGCCAAACAACAAATCTTCGTCGCAATACCTGGGAACCTACTACTATGGGGGTGCGAATCATGGGCGCTCCGTCGCTCCCACATAGCCAAACTAGAAGTCTTCTGGCACAGAAGCATCCGAAGAATACTCAAAATCGGAATCATGCAAGTGAAAGAAGAGAGAATCACGAACGAACGAATAAGAAAGATCTTCCACAACATCCCAACAGCAGAAAATAGCCTTATCACAAGGCAACTCACTTACATCGGAAAAATCACACGTGGACCAAACCAACACCCACCAAAACAGATGCTGACAGCATGGAATGAAACCCCCAGACCTCAAGGAGGCATACTCACAACCAACAAGAAATCCATAGTCAAATCCCTACACACCCTCCTACCAGAACAAATGACAGAAAACATCACAACGAGAAACAACTCTACTAGAGAACAAACCACAAGACCACGTCTCAACAAAGACGGAAGAATGAAACTCTGGTTAAACGTCGCCCTGGACGAACAACTATGGAATTGGCACATCAACAAACTCAAAATCCCGGGGCTTAACGTACCCCCCCCTAACCCCAACAGACCAAGTCAACCACGACCACCACCACCACAACAGCAACAACACTATCAAGATGGCTACCACCCGCCGCCACCGCCATCTCCACCATCCCCCAACAGAAGAGAGAGACAAGGAAGAGAAGAACACCCACCCCCCCCTCCCCCCCCCCCACCCACATCACCACAAAATGACAACCACAACCGAACAGACTATGACCCGGAAGGAGTTGGCAGAAATCGAAGAGACTCACTACTTGCCCTTGAACTACCCTTCAACGCGAGTGACAGAGAAATAAAAACAAAGTTTAGACGGCTATCTCTCATCTACCATCCGGACAGATACTCACCCTCAATCGGACTCACAGCACAACAAGCCACCGCTCACTTCCAAATGCTCAACAACGCACACGAATACTTGCGTAGCACCAGCTAAAAGACGCCGTCATATATAAGAGCACCTGCCGCTGCCCCCCCCACCACCCCCTGAGGGACGCGGCCAACCCTCCCCCCCAACGACCCCCACACTGCACCATTCACCTCCTCAAAACGCCACTCAGAAGTCCAACTACCACAAATGCCACCCACACCAAACTCAATGCCAAACACACTGAAGAAACGACGAACGTATCCACAGGACCCCAACACATCACCACGACCAACCAAGAAATTCTCCCACCATCCCTCAACATGCCTCCTCCGATGAATTTCGGCGCCCAAATATACACCCCTCAAACCACCAAACTCATCACCCCGAGTACTACTGAAAGGATAATTGACACAACAGAAGGCAATGAATGTCAAAAATGCATCCAAACAGCCCTCAACACCATCGACGCGATGCTCCCCAACCAAATGCTCAAAAGGAATACCGCCAGAACCACTGGAAGGGCCTGAACCGGGCAAATCCTGATGATCATACACACCACCACCCACCACTGAATGCATCAAGAAATCAAGAGGTGAACGTGGAACTTGTTCCATCCCCCCCCCCAACAACACGCCCCCACACCTCTCGGAACGAACCACGCGCCAATGGCCACACCTCAACAGCATACCCCAAGCGAGCAACCAAAGGCATGCCTACCCATTCCCCATCCATCCACATCAAACGCAAATAGTTGCGAGCACAAACCATAAATGACAAGCACATCCGACGAAGCCGCTCAGAAAGATGCCTACCAACATATATCCCTAACCAAGGATACTCCTCCGTGGGAAAATGCTTCGTCACCACATAATGAGGACACACACCCCCACCACCACAGATCATGAGAAACCGCATCAGAACCAACGCAAAATCAATCACCCGAGGAGGAACCTCCCCCTCCACACCCGAGGCCTTAACTCCAACAATCCAAGTCATTAAATCGGAAACCACCCCCGTCACCCAACCAAGAAACCCCCCCATCGTTTGCCTAATAGGCGTTTCCTCAAGCAAAAACACTCGGCAGAAAATCCACCAATCAACAGCGTCCAACATATATGCAAACCATGATCGATCGCTGTCTCGTTCATGCACGCAAGATCGTACCCCCTCCCACTACAATCCATCACTCCGTCATCGAAAGGATTCACGGGGTACCTATAACCACAATAACTATACTCCCCAAACTACTCCACCCAACCGTTTTTATGCCAAGGACCAGTTCGCGGCCAATCATCTTCAACTGCATTAACAAAAAACGAGTTCCTCACTTCGACCAAAACCCCAAGGCGATGCTGCTCCAAATGATGGAACAAAGCAGACTTCGGATTCTGCTGATAAGCCCAACCATCATGAGTCTCCTCCCCCTCCCCTTCTGACTCGACCCAAGAATCCACGTCCCCATCAACATCCATCCTTACCCAAATATCACACCACTGGCGTACGCGGCGTGGCTAGTGTGCAAATGACCCACCCCAACTGCCTGTATCGGGATCAACGTTGTCGGAGTCGACGCCCTCGGAGAAAGCCTCACTGCACTGATCCGACGCTGAGTCGGAGGACGCCGAACTTGACGACGACGACTCCTCGGGGTCGGCAATGAAGAGGATGACCCTGCCGAGTACCACCGCGTGCAGCCACTCCACCTGTGGAAATTGCTGCCGCTGAAAGCCGGCTATGTCGACGTGTAGCACCCACACGTGATACCCCACGTCCCTAATTTGTCTTGTTAGCACTCGAATATTAGGGCGACCGGTAGTGTACCAAACAAGTTCGCCCCGCAGAAGATGCAATGAGGAAGAAGCTGGGGAGTCAGCTGACATGAAAACGGAATGACCTTTATGGCGGTAAAACTCCGCCTCATTGCACACATGCACTTCTGACCTCTACGAACATAAAACAACCCCCCCCCATGGTACGTACCTACCTACCAACTAAAACACCCTACTTACCTCTTTTTCTTCCTGTTCCCCCCGCACCCTTTTCCCCCTCTCTCCCAGAATAGTCTACTGGCATATTTTCCCCACTCCTACCAGGGGGGAATAAAATACATCGCTACTCACAGCGCGGTCTGGTCTCACGGCAGAGCCAATTACATAGTCAGTCACAAGCAAATCTGCGCCGGCGGTCATCTACTCCCTCCGTTCCCACCAAATCCCTCCTTGATGCGGCCTCCAACTAACATATTCATTTGTGCGTGCTATTACGTACTGCACCACACGCACAAACGCACTTCTCACTCTACTCAGACCAAAATACGAGACAGGCCTAGCCTCACGTACAAAGAAAGAGGAGATGAACCAAAGAGGATACATTAAGAACACTGCTCGGACCAGAAAATAGCATGTTGTATCCAGAGTCGACTCCGCAATGACCCCCACTGAAAGCACATGGGCCTGAGTGACGTCTGCAGATCATAGTGGGCGCTTAGAAGCTCCAGTAGCAATAGCGATCTAAACTTACTTACTTACTTACTTACTTACGTATTACCCCTGCCACTATCCGCGTATCGGAATTAAAACCCAGCCTAATACGAGGAGTCGCCACCTACGTAGCTTCCTACTTAAACTAGATATTCTATTACTATTACTTTTTTTAAGTAATATGAATTCTTCTTTGATCTCGCCTATGCTGTGCAGTGTTATTATATAAGAATTCTTTCTAGGTACTCTAGGTATTATTCCGATATATTATTGCTTACTCCATGTTCGCATTCATCCAAGGAGACCACTGCAGAATTCAACTGCAATGTATGGTTCGGAGAGGGTAGATACCAAGTTGCGGGGCGGGCCATCTCTGTAACGTGGTTCAAGATGAGTGGGCCCTCTTGTTCGCATTCATCCTAAGAGAGCACTGCGGTCTATCCATAAAACTTACCGACACAATTATTTCATTGCGAATCCAGGAAAATCCCATCATGATGGACACCAAGACCAGCCAAGAAGTACACCCCTCTCAACATAACTTGATTGTTGATTTCCCTTCGAAAACAAGAAACGTCTTGCAGAGTCAAGACATCAAGTGTGCCACGCCTTTGTCTGCCAGGCCTCGAGTGCAATTTTCCAAGTTCAGCCAGTTAATCATGATTCCTTACGATGATGCACAATCGAAGTGGTACACTCGAGAGGAACAGGGTCACTTCAGGCGGGCAGTGGCTGTTGATGCTCGAAGGATCAGTAGCTTGCTTCAGGATGCAACGCCTGCGTTGACATGCGAAGAGTTACTCAATGAATGCGTTGGCATCGAGAGTTTTCTCTTCCGATCCTCTCATGTAGTCCAGATGAAATGGGCACACTCTGACATTGTTCTCGCGACACATAGGTTACACCAGGGTAACAACAAGATTGAGAGCATTGCGAAGACATCGATGGCGAGCTCTCAATGGGCGCGCGAGAGGGCAGCTGAGGTGGCAGCGCTCTACGCGAGGAGTTTGTGATATTGACAAGGGTACGAATCTATATATCCACCTGTTTTGTATGGTAACAACTCTATGGGCCCACAAGAGGGCAGCTGAGGTGGCAGCGCTCTACACGAGGAGTTTATGATACTGACAAGGTTATGGCTCGCATATCCACATACCGGCCTGTGTTGTTAAGAAAGAATCGTAATAGCACGTCATAGTAGTAATATTCATCTTGTGTCTAGAGTAGTATAGTTCCGCGAGTTTCAAGGATCATTGTTTCATCTCGAACAATCTTCATTTATTATCAATCCTACAACTTCTATCATCTGTCAAGTCGGATAGGTTACGTTGACAGGCCACTTTCAATACCCAACGGACTTGTCCACCGGGTTCAAAAGTGTCTTCCCACGTACGAACCTCGGCAAATTCTCGTTGACGAAGAACTCTGTGCTCTCCCTCATGAACGTCCGCGTCATGTCCATGTTGTGCGGGCTAAGGAGGACGTTGTCCAACTTCCACAGCGGACTATCCCGCGGCAGCGGCTCCACCGTCGTCACGTCGAGTCCCGCGCCCCGGATGGTGCGGTTCGTCAGTGCCTCCACCAGCGCAATCTCGTCGATTATTGGCCCTCGTCCTACGTTGATTATCACGGCCGACGGCTTGCACTTGGACAATGCCTCCCCATCGATGAGTCCCCGAGTCATTTCGGTCAAAGGCGCGGAGACAAGGACGTAATCGCTCCTCGAGAGCATTTCGTGCATCCCGTCCGTGCCGTGGTACACGCGATCGCAATACGCATCGGCGGAGGACGAGGACGACGACAACGACGACAACGACGACGATTGCGCGGTCCTCCTCAGCCCCAGGACCGCCATCCCGTACGCTTTCGCGAGCTTGGCGCACGCTTTCCCGATGTCGCCGTATCCCACGATCCCCAACGTCGTCCCCCTCAATTCCGTTATCGGGTAAGGCGTCCACTCCCCGTTCGCCTTCTGCCTCATCAGGCGCGGCAAATCCTTCGCGAAGTACGAGCAGGCCATCATGCAGTACTCCGCGAGCGTGCTCGAGAACATACCCTTGGCGTTCGTCAGGCGGACGTGGGAATTGGACAGGCCGTCGGACATCACGTGGTCGACCCCCGCCGAACGCGTGTGCACCCACTCCACCGAGGGATATTCGTCGAGGATTTCCAACAGCGTCTCGCGCGGCCGCGGGTGAGAGACGAATATTACGTTGGGATGACGTCCCGAGATCGAGCCGTCCCCCTCCCGGACGAAGTCGGCGAGGGAGGATCCCACCCCGAGGAGGGTGCATCCCTCCGGCAGCGTGCCGGCGTACAGCGGCTCGTTGTTGACGTCGTTCGGGTCGCACAGCGCGAGGATGCGCGCCTCCTTGACGATGGGACCTTCATGACGGAATGATGACGAGGGGCCGTCCACCGACGACGACGACGTGCCATCTTCGCGGTTCCAGTAGATCGATCTGTCGCGGGAGGAGGAGAAATCCATGGTTGCGTTGGCGCGACGAGCGTCATCCAGACGTCGAGTCGTCGATGATGCCGAGCGAAGGCGGTGGTGACGATGTCGATCGAATCCGCTAGCAGCCGAACGAATGAAAGCAATGGCAGTTCGTGGAGGAGCTGACATAGACAGGAGGGATGTGGCAACGGCGGGGATCTTCGTGAGCATTTTTTTTCACAATATTGTAAATACGATATCGTCGTACACCTTCCGTCATTTGGTTTTATTTTTGAGAATAGAGGTGGAATCTTTTGGTCTGTCTGTCTACAAGAGGGCACCCCGTTAATTGGAGAAGAAGTAAATGGCATCCCTTCCATTCCCCACCTCCGGCAAAAAGGCCGCATTCACCCACCTCCTCGCCCTATTCGCGGGCGTCGTCATCGGCAAATCGATCGACGCGGACAAATTGGAGGCCTATCGCTCGTCCTCGAACGACGGCGCATTGGCACGAATCCGGCGGAGGTCGAAATCATTCCTAGTCAGTGTAATAGTCCTCGGTTTGATCGTCAAGACGTTTAGGATGGCCATCGGCGATGGAGGCGGCGGTGGCGATGCGGGTAATCACGATGTCGGGCGGAGTGATGCGCGTTGATGACGGATACACGTCGTGGGGACGTCCCTCTCCGAGAGGGCCGGGGGTCGCATCATTTTTGCCAACTATCATGGTAAGGGACTCGGAGGCGGGGCCGCATTATTTTGCCAACTATCATGGTCATTTGGAGATCCAAAAATCATTCATTTCGCTCCAATCCCGCAAGGGTTCGCGTGTATAATGACAGCGTTTGGCGTCTGCGCATTATAGGCGTGAAGTACCTTTGACCCCCCCCCTCCGATGTAGCGAGCAAATTCATTAGAATGTCTGGGATGTATTTTTAGTTGACACACACTTGGCCAAAACGATGGATGATGCCAACGCTCAATAATTATCAGATACGATACTCTATGTTAATAACAACCAAAAACCATGTATAATTAGACTCTCCTTTCAGTCAAGTGTAGAATTCAAGACCCACCTGGAATAATAATTATAGCAATGCAACCGCCCGTGTTTAACGACGACAGAGGTACTAGTAGGAAGAGTGGCAGTGAGGCTGGCGGCAGGAACTACAACCCGGGAGAAATTGGGAGGAGACGGAGGATGAGAATGAGAATGGAGCACATCTCACTGTTTTGTACGTATTCGGCCAAGTCCAGTGGCGAAATCGATTCGTGTCTTCAACATTTAATCTGCGCAGGCACATGCAAATAGCTCCACCGCCCTCGGGTCGCTCCTCCACCCGCGAACTATATGGGTGAGCAAGTAGACCTCGGTTGGATATTGATGACTGATTTCTACCTAATCTCATCAAATGGGGCCAGCTCCGCCTGGAAATGGTGCCAGTGTCAACAGCGCCAGAGCAAATACCACAAAATAGATGTTCGTTCGGAGCTCTCCCACGCCCGTTACCTCGTCAATGCAGGGTACATCCGGCAACCTTTGCCGGGTAAGGAGGAGAAGGGATCCCCAAAACGCAGCAATGCCTGAGATGCCACTGAAGCTGTAGTATGCTAGCACGATCAGTGAAAGAAAGGATATCGACGACGCCACTCGCCTACCCCACACCGTGGCACAGGCTCGTCCGCCGTCCAGCCTCCCGATAGGCAAAGTATTAACGGCCGACATAACAAGACCGGAGAATCCAATGAGGAAGAAGGGGTGGACGGGTATGGGCTGAGAAAGAGGTGCAAGCATAATCCTCGGCGCCACGACGGTAACAATTTGACCGATCAAGAACGAAGATTTCATCACGGCGGCAGGAACTACCGGAAAGGTCGCCAGGGATCGCGAAGTGATTGTAAGACTCAGTCCAGAAAGGAGAAGCAAAATGGAAGCCAGCATGGAAGCTCCGGGTCCGCCGATCGCCACGTCGAACAGGGCCACGCGCGTCGGGGGGAAAGACCTCAGGGGCGTGATCGAGCCAAAGGTCCCGACCTGCAGCGACGGCAGCGGGACTGGCACGCCCAATTTCACCCCGTGTCTGCCCGCGGCAATGATGTGCCCCAGCTCATGCACCGCCGACATCGCCAGGACGCCAACAAATATCGGGAGGCACATCGGCACGGCTGTGACGTCGTTTTCCCTCACGATGGAGTGGAAGAACGACGGGTTCAACGAGTACGCGCCGAGGGCGTACACAAGGCTCGTGAACAACGTGAGCAGCGTCGAAATCACTGCTAAGGATCTGGTCGCCAGGCCGCGTCCCTGAGACCCCCTCTCCGGCGAAACGTCCCGAGCGAGTGCGATGATGACCGAAGGCGGGCGTTCCCGCTCGCTGACGTCCCGCGGCCGCCTCCCGTCGATTCTATTGTCGTGATTCCCAACCGCTCCTCCGATTGGAAATTTATCGAAAGAAGGGCGCCATTCGTTATCGTCAATGAGGAATAGCTGAATACTATCTTTTAGCTGTGCGTGCTTCCTCACTCTATCCTGCAGCCTCTCGAACGTGGCCGCGATCGAGCGATCCTCGACTGGACGCCCTCCGTCGTCGTCGGCATACATTCCCCCGCCAATGACACTACCGCCATCCTTCCTCAATTCGACACCCGGCGGTGGCAGCGGCGGCGATGACAGCTTGCCGCGGAACACAGCCGCGGCCTCTGTGAAATCCCACGATGTGCACACGAATCCGGAATCGGCCAACAATTCCGTTCTAATCGTCTTCCAATGTGATACGGGAACATCGACGGTGGAGGTCGCGGCGAACTCAGCGAGATACGGCGGCAGCCACGGGGGCGTCTCGATGAGCCTCTTCATTGTACGTTCCCCCTCCTGGATTCGTCGTTTCCGTCGTTCCTCCTCGTCGTCGTCGCCGCCAATCCGATCATCGTCGATGTGGCTATCGCTGTCGACGGACCGTCGTACGTAGCTTTCAATCGCGCCCTTCTCCTCCCTTCCCTTCTTTCTATCAACACTCGCGACCACCCCGGGATCGTTTTTAGCCAGCAAGCTGTCAAGCCTCCTGCGAAACGTCGCGTCCCGGCCACGACGTAGATCGGATGCCCGCGCTCGTAGCGTCGAGGCCAACGATGATCCGTCCGTCGATTTTCGTCGAATGCCGTCGTCGCTTGACGTTAGACGACGATCAGCCGTCATCGACGTCGAGGACCCTCCCTCCTCTTCTATCATCCTCGCCGCCTCCAGTATTCGATCCAGCAGGCCGGATATCCTCTCGCTCTCGATCCTCCTGCGCTCGACGGAATTATTCTCGTAGTCTCCCAACACGAAATCCCCCCCCTCCGTATCCCGCGAGAGGTATCCCCCAAGCCCGACCGCGGCGGACGTCTCTCGCTCGTGCAGCCTCTCCACGACTCTCACGAGGGCCTCGAGCGACGTGCGTCCGTCACGCATGCGATCGGCCAGGTCCCGCGCGGTGGGGAGGGGCGGAGGAGGCGACGTCGGATCTCCCATCCCCGCGACGTCGGAGGAGGAGGCGGACAATGACGACGACGACGACATCGACAGCGAGTCTATGAGCCGATCCGCCTCCGCGTCCCGCTCTTCCTTCCTCCGTCGACGGTCGTCGAGAAGCGCGCGCTCGGCGATCGACGCCTCGAGCCGCAGCGTCCCGGCTCGCTCGCGCAGTCGCCTGGCCTCTTCCTCGGCGACGACGTCCTCGTCGTAGTCGTCGTCGTCGCCGGTGGCGGCGGCGGCGGAGAATAGGGGCGTCGTCGATCGACCGCCTCCCCTGCCGCGAGGGCCCACGCCGCGCGACGCCGTCGCCGCCGAGGCCGAGGCCGATGCCGCCGCCCCGGCGAAAGACGACGAAAGCGACGACGACGACGACTGAGACGCCGAATTATTATCACCGCGGCGAGGTCCGACGAAGGCGACGACGCGATGACCGCGACCGCGACGACGAGCTCGACTACGATCGTATGCGAGCGCACGCGGCGGTGGCGGCGGTGTCGACGCCGCCGCGGCGAGGAGGAACAGCAGACTGAATGGAGCGACGGGCGACAACATCTCGCGCGTGAGCGAACTCGCGCGATAGACAGAGATGAGAACTTCGGAGGAGACGGCGCTCCCGCCAAAAAATAGGACACACAGGCGGCCGGGCGTCTGGCGCCTTTTCTTTGAGAGTCCGTACCAATAGGGACTTTAGTAAAGGCGGTAACACACACAAATAGCTCACCATTGTGCCGCTTCCACCCCCATCGTTTGCTTTTGGTCGACGTCGATCAAGGCAAGGGGAACCCTCCTATCTAAAAGAAAATAATCTGACGAGTAACCATGGTTATCGCAAGTACGTTTCAGTGGAAGATATTATATTCACTCGCGCATCGGTTGTCATTTGTGGATAGGATGGCCGGTGACGTTTGGTCGTCGAGCAGATCCGCAATTGACCGCGTCTTGCCTTCGACTGCGGTGGGGGACTCATCGTGAATCCTGGCCCGTCGAGACGCCCATAACTCCCCAACAAATACAATTATTCGTTCGATTTTATCATTATTACGGAATTGCGCCGCTGGTTAGCCGTTGGAAGGCAACCGCGAGCCACGATGTGACGTGGGATGTGCGAACCTCCCTCCCGCACGGTCGGGCTGGATATCGCTCGCAAGTCGCTACGCTCAAAATTTCGTGTATGATGCTGATAAGACCGATGGGGGGGGGGGGGCGGGGGGGGTCAACTCGTCTCCGATATTGATGAACACGCTTTGTCCATTTTCCACTTTTGTTACAATTTCGTTCATGGCAATCTAACCCACCCACCTACTTGATCATATTTCGACTACTCGTTTTCTTTAGCCGAACTGTGCGCGATGTCCGAATACCGGATCTGGCCCGGAACCGGCAAGCTCTTCGTCCGCCGCGACGGCAAGCCCATCTTCCTCGGCTCGTCTAAGGCCCAGTCCCTCACCCTCCAGCGCAAGAAGCCCGCGAAGCTCATGTGGACGCAGGCCTGGCGCCGCCTGCACAAGAAGGGCCTCTCGGAGGCGAACCTCAAGAAGCGCCGCACCCGAACGAACAAGGTCCAGCGCGCGGTGGTGGGTCTTAGCCTCGACGACATCAAGAAGAAGGCGGCGCAGAAGCCTGAGTTTCGCAGCGCCCAGCGCGACGCGGTATTGAAGGAGGTCAAGGACAGGAAGAAGACGAACAAGGCCAAGAGCGGCGGCGGCGCGAAGGCGGCCGCGTCGAGCGTCCGCGCTCCCAAGGTACCCAAGAATGTCAACAGGGTCAAGGTGCCCAAGAATGTCAAATAGAATAATGTGTTTTTGCATTTATTAAATTCGAGTTACTTCGCACAAACCATACTTGGAGGATTTCTCACTCATTGGTGTGGATATTTGGTGACTAAGGCGTGAAGAATTGGGTCCCATTGATAAATAGACTGGTCACTACCGTGTTTATGGCCCCTCAAAGTACAACAGAATCTTTCTGTAGAAAGATGTAAACTCCAAGGCCCTTTGTGCAGTACGAACTGCCAGCAGACCGTGGCTGGTGGTGTTGATGAGAAACAAGGCATTAGTTTGAGGACGAGAGATAACATTTTTTGGAGAAGACGATGAACAACTAGCGTAATCACTTATGCCGTCAGCTGGGTGTCTTGGCTCAACCATCTCCGGCCATGTCATTCTGTGACGAAACCTCTGTCTCTGCAAGGCTTCCCAGGGCTCGATATCACTGCTTGCGACACAAAATCGACAGGAATCTCCATTTTTGTCTATTTTCTCTATTTTTAGACAAGAAATCGACATTCCGTTCGTACTCCTACATAAAAGCAGCGGCACGATGATGAAACCCCCTCCATCCGTGCAGCGCACTGTCGTCGGCGGAACGACGATGACGACTACTACGATAACATCGGCGACCGCGTCGTCGAACGATGCCTCGTCCGTATCCCCCTCGTCCCCGCGACATCGTCATCGTCCCCGACCAACCGCCTCGTCTTCATCTTCGTCTTCGTCACTCCCCCCCCGGGCCGGGACGGGTGGTCGTCCTCCATTTTTTCCCTCTCCCCACCCCTATCCACGCGGCAGCGGGGGAAGCGTTGAATCGCACACCACGACGAGCAACAACAATAATCCCACCCGGATGAATGCAGTCGACGAACTGATGGACGAGGTCGAGAGCCTCCTGCAGACCGCGAGCGAATCGCAGGCGTTGGGACGATTGCGGAACTCGT
>JALLAZ010000593.1:0-14540 GCA_036939755.1 Stephanodiscus triporus | reverse complement strand
TCTTCCTCATCCTTCATCGAGAAATATCGAGGCGCGACCCTCGACGAACTCTCCGTGCTCGACGATGCCCACGACGAGGAGATAGACGAGGACGAGGCGTTCGACGCCGAGGACGAGGCGGCATTCAGACGGCGCATGTCGTCGCCTAAGATCAGGAGCGGCAACGTGACTCTCTCTGTCCCTCTGACGGATGATCTGATGGATGACACTCGGGATCTGGAGATCGCGAGGGGGAGCAAGATGACGCTCTCGGCCGCGTGCTTAGACGTGAATAGTTGTAACTTCCAGCGGGCGAGGCTCATGTACCGATGCGTGTATCCGAAAGAGCACAATGGCAACGCCTACGAGTTTGATAACGACTTCGTGTGTCTTTGCAATTACCTGAGCGCGAAGGATGGTGGGATAGGATTGATGCCGTGTACGCCCATCGGATTGGAAGTCGTCGGTCCGTGCAGGGTGGAATTCCAAGGGGACGTTGACGAATTGAGCGAACATCGGGTGCAGGGAACAATCAACATTTTTGGGATCGTGGTGCCGCTTTCCAATCAAGATGGCGACGTCGACGTCTACGAACGCGTCCCGTCATTTCGACGCGCCGGAGCACTATCGATAGAGGGTGAGAGAGTTGCAATTGGCGCACCGACCGGCGATGATGGCAATGCCGGCGAAGGAGGCGAGGTCGCCGCGTCGAAGAAAAGAAAGCTGGAGAATGATGCCAACGTCGCGCCTCCTAAGCAACCACCATCAGATTCACGAAGCGGCGATAGGATACTGACTAAAAAAGAACGCAAGAAGCTCGCTCGGGAGAAGGCGGAGCAGCTGGAGGAAACGTTATCGGCCGCGCGCAACGAAGTAACCAGCGGCGATGCCGCCGCCACTGACAACAAACCCGCGAAGGAAAAGTCGAAGAAGGAGAAGAGTGGAGGCCCCAACGACGATTCGGATCGAACGGCCTCTTCCAAGCCGACGTCGCTTACGCGCGAACGTCGACTCGACGGCGGATTGATTGTGTCTGACGTTTTACAAGGGGTTGGAGCGCCCGTCAGGCCTGGAAAGCGCATCTCGCTACATTACACCGGATTCCTCCGCTCTACGGGCAAGATCTTCGACAGGAATAACAGTAAGCAGCATCCCCTGGTATTTCGCCAGGGGACCGGAGAGGTCATAAGGGGTAAGAATAGCGTGCCGGTTCATACGCTTAGAAATATTACGCATTGTCACCCCCCCACTGGTTACTCATGTGTGGTTCGTTTTTTTTTTTAAAGGTTTGGAACGCGGATTGGAAGGGATGAAAGTGGGTGGAGAACGGATCATAACGATACCGAGTAAGCTTGGATATGGATCGAAGGGGTCTGGGGAGGAGATTCCTCCTGATGCGGACTTGGTATTTGAGGTCAAGCTATTGAAGGTGGGCTAGGTGTATGGAACGTAGATTGAGCTGTGCCTCCGTTTGCCACATGTATGCCAGCTGATGGTGACAGATGGGTGATTTAAGTTCAGCTGGAGCCTACTGCTCATGCCAACATGCGTGATAAAGCTAAGATATGCAATTGTGCGACTTATTCTTTATCCCAGTTGCGGATTCTCACATGTAGATTACAGGCGCTGACTAAGACAGACACAAAAATAGAAGACTGATACCAAAGAGAGATTTCGCATCTGGAACCGGCATAATTTTTTTTTACACAAAATAAATAGAGAATTGAGTGAAAACACTGAGAATGAATGCTAAAACTCGAACTCCAGATACCTTCACACCTCCCGAGGCATTTGGTTCAGTTGAGGAGGCTGAAGTTGTGGCCGTCGTGGTTTGATCAGAATGTCCTCCTGTGGTGGAGATAGTAGTGATAGCATCAACTGTAGAGAAAGTGGTAGAGCTGGCAGTGCTGGCGGTGTTGGTCGCTGCAGTGCTGGTTTCCTCAATAGTAGTGGCAGTAGTCTCCGTCACACTAGGGCAACATGCAACCTTGTAGAACGGACCCCAATCGCTGCACACCTCGGATTCAGCTTCTATGAGTTTGAAAGTGTCAATGTTTTGCTTACAAGTCATAAGATCACCAAATGGGTAGAAGTCATCAGCAACGGTGAGCCCGTCTGGGCAAATGTTGCAGGGGTCTTTAGGTGCAGTTGGGCAACAGAGAGCTTCCTCCCATTTGCTCAAAGGGCAATCTGAACTCCCATCTTGGATGAACTTGTACTCTTCGATGTATACCTTGCAAGTCTTGAGATAACCAGATTCTGTATAGGGTGTAAAGTCTTCACCAGATGTGGCACCATTAGGGCACATGATGCAGGGATTATCAAGTGTCTTAGGGCAACAATAACCCGCAACTCTTTGGGCATATTCGCAAGCTTCGGTCCCTTTCTCAACTAGTTTGAAAGCGTCAATGGATTCTTTGCAAGTAAAAAAATACCCATCGTATTCTGCAAGTGGAGCTGGAATAAAGTCATCACCAGCTGTGGCGCCATCTGAGCATATGGTACAGGGATTCTCAGCCGGGGTGGGGCAGCAAAATGTCTCGATCTGATCTTGGCTATTAGCGCACATCACAGACCCAGCTTCGTTCATTACAGCAGCATCAATCAATGCTTTACATGTCTCATTGACACCAACATCTGCCAATGGGATAAAGTCGTCAGCAGCAGTGACTCCATCTGGGCAAACGGTGCAGGGATTCTCTGGAGGCGTAGTTGGGCAGCAAAAATACTTGATCTCTTCGAAACATCCACAATGACATGCCTCGGACTCTGCGTCAAGAAACTTAATCTCTTCAATGAAATCAGCACAAGTCTTATTCAGCCCTTCAGCTGCATATGGTGCGAAGTCATCACCAGCGGTGGCGCCATCTCTGCAAATCAAGAAGGGGTTCACGACTTGGGCATACGCACCACTGCCCAGAATAGAAACTAACACGAGGATACAAAACTTCATGCTTCTTGTAGAACCGAATTGAAATGCGAAGATGAAATCACGTTGTGATTTGGTGACACTGACTGTGAGTGACAGTGAACGCTTATGTTATGCGCAGTGAAATCAGCATGGTATGGGGAATGAAGGGCAGAATAGAACCGAAGCCGCTGTTTAGGGTTCGGGTCCGCGACGTCGGAAGAAGACAGACTGGCGTATGTCAAAATGCAACGGATTCCTACCATGCTTACGAAGTGTTGATTAGGCGTGTCGACATAAAAAATAAAGCTTGAAATCACCAACACACAATCACTTCTCTTCTCATGCTTTCACACTACTTTTAACTAAACATTCTCGACAATGGATCGTAAACGTGCCGCCGCATCCGCTGCGGAGGAAGCAGCAGCGCAAGTAGAGAAGACACCGAGTATTGATTCGGCCACTGTCATCGTGACACCAGAGAGGGCAAAGAAGCCAAGACATAATGAAGGGGGGGATCCAAACTCAACAGAAAAGAACAGCACCGGGAAACGCGAACCCGAAGCAGAGAAGGATGTGGGCGGAGAAGAAGAAAAAGAACAAGACAACAGCGGTAATAATGAAGGCGAAGAGGACGGGGTCGCATCTGCTGTCGTCGTAGACGTCTTTGCCGCCGATAAGCCGCCGGAGGCCGCGACCTCCGCCCAGTTGACTGCTGATTCTGTGATGGGATTTCCCATGCTTCCAAGGGCTACCAACCGAGAGATAATGACACAGCATATCGACTTTGTAAATTGGGCCAAATCGAAGAAGGAGAAAGGCCCCGTTTATGGCAGGCTAAAGGATTTTCTGGAATGGGTGGAGTCTCCGGAAGGGAAAGCCTTCGAACGATTCACCTTTGGTCAGCACAAAGGCCGGACTTTTGCAGATGTAGCTCTCTGCGATCCAGAATATCATGTCCGATACATGCACGCGCTGCAAAAGCACGGAGAATCGCCACATGGCGAACTCGCGCTGTATATTGCTTGGTTCAAGAACACAAAGGGTGCAAAAATGAACTCTGACCAGGATAAGAAATTTTTCCAACGCCACGAACATGGAAACCTTCCATTTTAATTATGGACAACATAAAGTAGTAACTTGTTAGATTAATACATATGTCGTCGAGTCCATACTATTTTTTACTTTGGATGAAATGAGTTTTGAAGCCGATCCAATCAGCCGATGCAATGTTTCTCGAACCTTTGACTTTTACGGTTCTTCTCTCTCCAGAGCTTCATGTAGTCCTACTTTTCTAAAAAGATTTCAGCCGTTGAAATAAGTAATCATCCATAATCATTTTCTTCGACTAGCAGGTCAGATCCAAGGCATCCATCCTACATAAACTTGCACCAAATTTTCGTGACTTGTTGCCTCCATTACCATTTTCTGCACCTGGCCCTCAACAGAGAGCTTGGTGAAGTGAACCGGTTCTGACGTGATTGTCGCATCTTTGTTCCTGATATTCTTTAGATTGGGATTCATCAGATTGGGATTTAGCAGGTTGTATTCTCCATTTAACCGGCCTTCAATGTTGGCGATGACTTTTCTTGCCTCCTCGGCGTCCTTGGCGTCCTTCTCTTCTTTAGACTTCTTCTGAGTCTTACTCTTGAAGTTTATCACAGGATCGTTAAGAAAAGGCTCGAGGACAGACAGTAGTGTATCGCGATTTTTCCTAAGGGTTCGCATAGACTCTGTGAGTGCTCCAGTGTACATTCCATCAGCTCCAGTTGGGCCGAACGCATCCAGCATGTTGGGTGTTAGACGAAATGGAATGACCTCGGGTTTGGGAAGATTGAGGCCCTTGTCAAAAATACTGAAGAAGATCATTGATATTGATATAACATTCCAGCCTAAAAGACAATAAAATAGCACGACAATGGGAACTTCTTACCAGTCAAAATCGACATGGACGCATTCACCGCTGCTTGTATCGATCAATATATTTTCCGAATGACGGTCACCGAGTCCAATTATATGACCGACGGCAGACCAAACGGCAGTAGATAAAGCGAAGTTTGTCCTTGCTTGATACCAAGCGTGTGGAGTTGAGAATTTCTGAATGAACCACCAATACAAGACTGGCAAGTACTGTTTTAGTATCAACTCGTCAAACTTCTTCGTTGCCAGGTCAAGATCTCCTTGCTTAAAGTATACATCTTGACACTTAGTAAAGGTATCCCGGAGTTCAGGGTCACCAAAATTCGTTATTCGCCTCCCCCATCGATGCACTGAATCAGGGGCAACTTGAGGATTGTACGTTCCCGTGATAACACTACGAAGTGACTCGGTGTTAGGCACCCACTCAAGAATACCACAATCTTCAGCAAGACAAACCACTGAAAATGTTCGTAGCTGAAGGCGCAGTCTTCGCCTACGGCTATTAGGACCAGACGACCCTTTACGACTAGCAAAAATTCGATTGATTACATTGTTCAGATCTTGAACACGAGAGTCTTTGCGAAGATCTCCCTTTGCTTCTTGCTTTACGAGAAAATGCATTTCCCCAACATCTTGAGCTATAGAACGGTCATCTGTCGGCAATGCATCCCTGATCGCGACAGTAGATGGTACTGCAAAAATGCTGACTTTCTTTGGCTTTGCCTTTGATTGCATTATTTTCAGCTCAGGATTGAAGGCCCTCATTCTTGGCACAAAAGATGGAAATACATCAGTGGTAGTCGAATCTTCAAGGGCACCGGGTGATAAAGATAACGCTGCCTGTATTGGGGGGATGAAATGTCGTAGTTCTGTGTCGAAATTTGGGACTTTCATCCTTACAGCTGTGGCAGAGCCTTTCGGGGTAAACTGAGCTAGTTGGATGAAAAAATGGAAAAGACTTTTCGATGCGTTGAGAAAATTTTGCATCGGCTTCTCCCTCTCATTTCTTTCCAACATCTTCTGTGCAGCACGGAAAATTTCCTCTCCCGCTTTCTTCTTCTCGTCGGATTTAGAGAACCGCAACCACCCGCATGACCACATCGCTTGGCGAGGATACTTGGCAAGCACAAGGCGAATAATAAGTGCAACATTTTTTGAAGTTTCGTCATTTTGATGAACGACACGCGAGATAAGTTGAGGCAATGCAGTGTAAAACAGGTGCTCTGGAATTTTCGGTGCTAGGGTTCTGATGAGCTCGTTCATCAGCTTTTGATTTTGTAACAATAGATCTGCCGGGGAATTAGGTTCGAAGAGATGATATTATGAGGTCAGGGATGCACGCCAAAAAAAGATATCCACAATCTTATTACCTTTGCGACTACGACTGTCCTTGTCGCCATCATCGGCACCACTCCTTCTCTCTAAAGATGTGAATTCAAGCCACATTGCCAACAAGCGCGGAAGCGCTTGGTAAACGTGTTTTTGACCTAATTGCAGAGCCATTCCGTAGTGCTGCACAGAACCAAGCAAATGTTCCTGGCATTGTTGAATGCTCCCAATTGCACTCGCACGATCGTTACCAGATGCGGAAACTCGAGACTCAAATAGCGTATCTAAAAATTTCGCATACTCGAAGTGGGCTGGCATAGGCAGCGAAACGTTAGAAATTAAACACGACTAACACCCAAGTTGCAAATAATGTGTCGTGCAATACATACCCCGTTCCCAATTTGGCGCGAGCTTCAAAACGGTGAGGTATCGGTCCTTGATTTCTGGGGTACTTTTGAGGCCGCCACATGCCATCCACTCCGTGGCTTGAAGTATCCTGCGAGCAAATGTCTCCCTACTTTCATCTTTATCACTAGAGACAGACGTTTTCAGACTCTTCTCATCCATTAGAAAAATGGAAGCAGGGATGTCATCCTCTATTAGCTTCAACGCTGTCGTCGATTCTCCAATGGCATGCTTCAATTTTGCAACTTGCAATTTGACTTTTCCAACAGATTCACGAGCCTGTTCATTCAAGCCCAACGATTTGCAGAAAGCAACATTCGCCTGAGTCAATGAGTGCTGTGCAACTGTATACAAGCCTCCCTTTCTTGCCATTTTACCAATGCCAAGCCACAAGGCTCCTTCGATCGAAGGCTCATTCGCCATGCGAGAGAGCACTAGTCTGGCATTCAATATTGCACTTGATCCAGTAATATCTGGTGTTGATACGTCTAGTCTATCGCTCCACTGTTTAGATGTCACTACGTCAAGGTATGATTTTTGAAAGTTTGTCTGATCATTGACAAACATGGACGATATGTATTCGACCTCCTGCAATGCCTGCAATTGCATCAAAAACGGATACGAACGTGTGTATCCATCTCGCGCAGCACTGGATAAAGAGGAAATGATGGACGCTCTTGAGTCCTTCAGGCATGAGGCGACATTTGCATGTGACTTGGAATGAAGAGAATGCATAGTGCGGCCAAAGGATATATGATAGCGTGCGTTGGCATCGTTCAATGGTACGTCACTCAAATTATTTACAAGACTGTCCAGCACAGGCCAGTTTCCTAGCCTCCACGCAGCCTCTGCTGCAGAGGGAAGCAACTCGGCGCAAACCTGCATGTTTTTCTGTGTTTTATCCTGCGATGACATTCCATATGCTTGATTCAATGCACTGTCGAGACGGCCAAGCTTCAAGAGGCATCTGAGCAAACCTTTCTGCGCGCTGGTCTTAGTGTTATCAGCCGCAGGGTCCAAATGACTTCTATTTTCGTCATTTAATCTGCTGTCCAACAACTGCTCGTATGCCTGATACGCCCCCTCCCAGTCCTCATACATCTCTCGTTCCGCGGCTTCTTCGGTGAGTCTTACTGTCAGGTTTGTGTGGTGACTCTTTTGTGCCACGAACATCATCGTATCAAAATCATTGAGCTGTCCCATCAGCATTTGAGTGAGTTTCAAGTCAACGCCATCAAGAAAGTCAGAAGTTAAGTACTTCGGTGTGCCCTTGATTTCGACTTTCGGAATGCGCCTTTCCCCATTCAAAGCCCTTTTCCGGCCATCGATTTCAAGAAACTGAAGCGCTCTTGCACGCATTCCGACCTTACTTGCTGCCATTGCACAAGATGAGAGTGGTATTCGTGCAAGAAAACGCTCTATCTTTTCAGTGCACCCAGCAGCTGGCCACGAGAAGTCTCCATCGTTTATTGATGGATTCGCCCTTCTGGGTTTCGTTTTAGATCTCAGCTCTATTTCTTTCTCCAACCAATGTCGCATTACATCCATGACCGTGAAAACAGAATTGGCCGCTTTTTCGCGCTCTTTCAAATCCATCGAGCATACGCCTTCAAATTTTAACACGCACAGAAATTCGTCTACGATTACTTCCTCATCTATTTTCGTCCCGAAACAGAGAGTGTCCAGAACGAAGAGAGGTAAGAGAAATTCTGCTACACCCACGCCAGATTGAGATCGAATAGCAGACCGACAGGCATGGAAGAAATCTCCCCACGCACTTTTTTTGTTGGCGATACTTTGACTGACGAGAAAGCGACAGCAGGACGAGAGCCAAGAAAAGAATGTATTCGATTTGATGAAGAAAGGGGGTGGCCTCGGGGCTACTGTGTCGACTTGCTTGTAATTTGTGGTCCAAAACGGCTCAACAATATTAATGACATTTGCTTCTTGGAGCTTTTCCTTGAGCAGGGGAGTCATTTCATTCTGGCTTTTACCACCTAGCCCCTTGTCTAGAATCTTGAGCAGTTCCTGAATAGCGAATGATATTTTGTGCTGGTCCAGTGTAGTCGGGGCAGATTTCAGGCCTGATACAAGATGCCTCGTCACTAGACGCAATTGGTACACCGTGATTTGAGTTTTCCATGGTGGATTCATCAGTCTCCATTCACCGCTATCATCGCTCCAGGCAGAGTTGGACAGAAATTGAGAGGAGTTAATTTCTTTACCAAGTCGATTTGGATCAATGGCTCCTACTTCACCCAGGCATCGTGCAATTACATCCCGAATGTCGGGATCTGATTCATTAACACATCTCGACAAAAGTCGAATCAGGAGTTTCGTGACAAAGCCTCCATTGATTCTAGCTTCCTCATCTGCAGATATTATAAACAAAGTTAGATCATAGTTTCTTGTCCACTGGTCAAAAAATTATTGCATACAATAATCATACCAGGCAAGACGTTTAGCGCACTACAGCTTTCCCCTTTCATCGGTGAATCATGAACAACTGTAAGAAAATTCATCGATGACAGCTCTTCGTTTACAATCAAGCTCTGAAAAAGATCTCTGTTCGCCTTTATCAACTCAGTCATATGCGTAATGACAACTTTGCGGACGTTTTGATTTTCTTGAGACATCATGAGTTGCGATAAACTCTAACAAATGGAGGTGGTGCGCTTCATGTGAGATTTGTGTACCAATAAATTGAGTCAATCTGACACACATGAGACGGCGCTTACATTCATCCTGGTATAGAACCTTGACGTAAGGAGAGAGCTATCTTCAGGGCCTGTTGGTTGAGACATTAAGCGGACATCATCAAGCTGGACTCCCTTTTCAATAAGTATTGTTCTGACTTTTGTCAGGTCATGGGTGAAAGGCAAGAATGGTATCTCAGTGAAGTATCGCGGCAGATTGCCATTTGCTTCTCCACTAGCTAGCCATTCCAGCATTTGCACAGCGTGTCGTCTTGCCAGATCATTTTCGCAGCCTGGGATGTTGCTATCGAACAAAGGAAAGACTGCAACAACAATGAACACAAGATTTTGTCCTACTTGTGCAGCGTCATGTGATGTAACTATTTTGACGAAATCGAAGAGGGTTGCCACAGCAACATAGTTCAGTTTGGAGGCCTGAACACTCTCTGTTTTTCTTGGAAGCGCCGTTGTCGAGATTGCTTTGTTAATGGCAGAAAAAAATTGGGGCATGTATTGTGGTGAGTCCGAAGGTGGCAGGTACCGGAGTATCCCACGTAGACATTTGATTACTTGAAACTTTTCGCGTTCGGACCGTTTTGGCCACTGATGAAGCACAATGTTGACGAGAAGAAACATTATGTTTGGTGCTACCCAGCCCCTAGCTGTGCTTGCACATAGTAAATCATCAGAAGTGCCGTTTTGAGACGGCGTCATGAGTAAATGTTGAATATTGGAAGATGCACCCCCCTCTCGAAGCAAGAAGCCCTTTGTCAGTGCCAGGCGCACATCGTTCCTCTTGAAGCAATGTCCAACCGCCGAGCCATCGTACATTTCTTCCTCGTTGTCTTCTTCGGGGTCATCCCCACCAAGTTCCCAAACTAAAGTCTTTAGAACCGAGAGTCCGATCTCTCGTAGAATGTCAGGATAGTTCAGCTCTGACTGGCAAACTTTGTTGGTAAAGAAGCGGAGAGGAGCATGTACAGGATGTAACAGTAATTGAGGCAGAACATGTGAAATTACATCGGTTTTGATACACAACAGCTTCGCGTTTTCGATCAGTTTCGTGGTCGATATCGACACCCCTGGAACAAGTGACCTAGAGAGTGGCCCAAGACGCTTCTCTTGGCGAGTACCGATAATGAACTCAGTCAAATGCTTTTTCTGAACTCGCTGCTCTTCCTTGTTCAACTTCTTTGCTTCGCTGAGTAGATACATGCGAAACGCGGCGCACATCTGAATCGCCTCTAAGCAAAAACATGTAAGAATTTCATTGGGGAGTAACCACAGACTAAAACATTCCCAACAATATCGTCCTCACCATGGTCTTCATCTTTGATCAATTGGACGATCACGAGCGGATAAACGCCGTCAATAAACTCCATTATCTCGAAGGCACTCGACACTTCAAATGAATTATGAGCTCTTCGTCTTTGGCTGACCGATGACGGAAGCAAAAAAGTCCCGATAAACACGGAAAGGAGCCTGTATCTAAGTGATGCCACAATTTCCTGCTGTGGAAGAAAAAATTCACAGAAGATCTTCGACATAATGCTATCAACATGTTTCAAAAGTTCCATGGAATATGACGGGTCGGAATGTTCTCGAATGCACTTGAATATTTCATTGAGCTGGTCAAAGGCATTACTGGCGAGGGAGCAGTGGCAGACTGGGGAGTCATCTTCTGTTTCAGAGTCAAACGCATACCCGCCTTCACTTGCAATCCATATCCTAATCAAAGACAGAAGAGACCGCTCGACAATAAAAATCCCAACAGCTGTTTTAGATGGCACCCAGCGACACAGTGACGTAAAAACTCGTATCGAAATCCCGACATCAGAGCCATGAGAGCCACTAGCACTCTGACCAGGCATGAAATCTGTATCCTTGAAAAAAAGAGCATCTTGGCATAAACCGCATAGTCGCAAGATGAAATTTATCTCAGAAAAAAGCTTATTGGCAGTCCTTAGCGCTGTTTCTCTCTCGTTTGTCAGCTGCTTTATCATGTCACTCTCTGGTACGAAAAACGCAGATAAGACCTTACATGCATTACAAAGAAGTGTGTGGCCAAAAATTTTCGCCGCATATTCTTGGGTTGATGCGTCATGGCCAATGAACGGCATGAGAAAAAACCAAACGGGTGTAGGCATTTGACCAAAAACTGACTCTTTGCCTTTCTTCGGGCTATTAGTCTCATTTACCAATGCAGTCAAAATACTGTAGTGTCGATTGTCTGAGAAAAACTCAAGTGTCTTAGACGACCTCAGAATCGATTCAGGTACAACGGCGAGAACAGATTGAAAATAAATTAGGCTCGCCATCCACGCCTGATGAGAATCACTTCTTGCAAAAAAACACGAGCTCGGTCCATTATTTGATAATATAGGAAGACCCAAAGATGGATGAAAGTGTGCATCTTTTGCTGTAGCGACAGGGCATACATCGAGAGACCACAAACCAAGAATAGAAGAAAACATTCCATTGGTTTCCGGGTTTAGTTGGTGTCGAAGATATGATGATGCACCTCGGAGATCAATCTTCGTTTCATCGTTATGATCGACGGATGCCACAATGGACGCCGCAGCGTATAACCTGACGAGTCGTGAAAGCGAGAGCATGGCGCTGACTTTGATTACCTCTATCGTACTTTCCGCATACTGGACAACATGATCCTCAAAATTGAATGAGTCCATCATTATTTTCAGATACTTAGCAGAGTCAGCCTTATGTCGTGCTAGGGATAAAAACAAGCTAGGGAGTCCAAGTAATGCCACCCTTACAACCATCGGGACTTGCGGGTTGGTAGACCTGACGAGAATGAATCCAATAGATGACAGAGTGGTTTCATAATGCTCTGCAACGGGACAAAATATAGCTAGAAAAATGCACCTTGAATTCGCAAGACAGATATAAGCCTAAATTTGCGAGGAAGGCCAATGTTGATAGAATGACGAGGGAGAATAGAGTCGAAAGAACTCACCGAAATGATAATGACAGGATATCTTCAACGTGGAATTCATCTGCATGACGCCCATTGGATTCGCGAAAGAGTCCACAAAAGCAAATATCCGAGGATGGCCTTGCGATCGTTCCCACCATCGAGGCCAAACGAGAGCATGTTCCATCACACAATCTTTTCGACTTTGCACGTGTCATCATTCTCGAACACTCATCGTCATCAACCTCGTACACCGTATCTAAGTCCAAAATTTGCAAAGTCGAGATGGCGCAGTGCGATATCGCTTCTCTGGCCGACGAATGATCGATTGCCGAGATCTCTCGGACTCGACAGGCGTGAAATCCAACGGCCAATACCGATGATAGCGTGGAGCGCAATACGTTCGGCTCGACGTGAACGAGCCTGCCGTCGCTCCTCTGCCGAACGAGGTTCTCGGACACGAATGTTACGCATCGGAACAAATACGACGTGACCTCGTTGGTGCGGCGAAGTCCAATTTCGCCGTCGGCCGTCGTCCGTCCGCGCAGCGAAAGCAACAGTCGAAGGACCCCGGCTACGCCCCTGAGCAAGAGGGCGTCCGTTTCGATAACCAACGATATCATTCCGGCACCCTCGCCGATGGCAAGTCGACGTTCATCCACCGAAGCTCGTCTCGTCGTGATCACCCGCGCATCGGACAAGGCATCCGATATGGCGTATGCGAATGCCGACTGCATCGATGCGCCGGCAGGAGACCCCCGGTCCCTTTCGCTGTGTCCCAGCTTCCTCCGCTTACTTCCCGACCTGATTATCCGCGTGTCTTCATCCGCGTCCACGGCCACCTCGCCATCATCCCGACCACCGGCTTCCGAGGCGCCGATGGCATACGAGCATGCAGTCTCAACCAGGTCCTCGATCGTCGGAGCCCCCGGCGATGACTCGAAGAGGAGCGCGACGATCGAAATCGCAAGACCAGAAACGGGCTCGGGTTCCCTCGTCAGTCGAAAGAGTCGCGAGAAGTACCCCCTCGCCAGGCATCTATTACCGAAGTGTTCGACGAACGAAGGCGGCGCGTCGAATTCGAACGCCGACCCCCTCGCGCTCGACAGGATGACGTGGATCGTCCGCAGGACCACTTCGCCGAGACGTTCGTTTTCCGTGGGGTTCCCGACGATAGCGGCGACGACGGGTATACAATCCGTGAGATGCGGGAGGGCGTGCGACCATACGTCGTACGCGGACGACGACGGTGCCATAAAGTCCGGGGGGATGATCGCCGAAACGACGAATTCGCACAGGGCCGACGAGAGCGTCGAGTTCAGGGTCCGCAACAGCGGCCGACGTCGGGGGTCATCGCGACGACCGTCGGCCCCGTCGCCCTCCTCCGTCCGGCGCGCCGACGGCGGCGGCGCGAGGACGACGACGCCGTCCTCGATCGCGCGCGACGACGAGGACGGGAGGAGATGACGTCTCGCCGCCCTCGCGGCCATCGACGCGAGGTCCGCCCTCCTCGGGACGTCGTCGGGGGAGGGTACGACGACGACGACGTCGTAGTCCGCCGCGCCACCACCTCCTCCCCCCCGACCCCCCCCAGTCATCGAATCCGACGCGGCCGCGAGGAGCAACGCGACTTCGATCTCCGCCCGCGTTTCCAGTAGGGCGTGCATCGCGACGGTCTCGCGCGAGTACGTCCACGACGACGACGACGAGTCGACCCGGGACGACGGGCCGAGATGATGGAGGGTCGTGCCCGTCGCGGCGGACGAGAGGAGCGCGTCGAGGAGCTCTCCCCGCCGTCGCGACGCGACCATCGACGATGACGACGTCGTCGTTCCAAGGAGGACGGCGGGCGCGAGATGACGGAGCGCGGTCCACGCCGCCAGTCGCAACGCGAGCAGACTCCGACGGGACGGCACGCCGACCCAGAGTCGATCGTACGACGACGGGGAGACGACGTCGTCGACGTCGACGTCCCCCGACGACCCCCCGCCCCGTCCGCGCGGCCCTCGCGCCAACGTCATACTCGCGACCCTCGCGAAGACCTCGACGCGCATCGTGACCCCCCTCCCGGACGTCGTCGTCATCGTCGTCCTGCTGCCCCCCCCACTCGCACCGTCGTCCTTCGACGACGACGACGACGACGACGACGAGGACGACGGCGGAGGATCGAACATGACGTTCGAAACGTCCAACGTCCTCATGTCGTCGACCAGGTCCAACAGGTCGAAACACGCCCCGTATCTCAATTCGTCGGATCGGAATAGGGTGAGCAAGGACGCGATCGTCATCCCGATCGACGACGACGAGCGCGTTGTTCCCCCCCCCCCCCCCCCCCCCCCCCCCCCCCCCCCCCCCCCCCCCCCCCCCC
>JALLAZ010000592.1:0-14064 GCA_036939755.1 Stephanodiscus triporus | reverse complement strand
ATAGAGTGTATTGTTGATAGTAGATATCTCACCTGTTTTGTGGCACCTAGTCAGTGCAACCAAAAAATTGTCGGTTACCCCCAATGTGGGGTTTGAGGTTTGCAAATTGTGGCAAAACGTACAGGCCAAAATTGCCATTGAAGAAATATGGTAGTAAATTGAAGTAGTAATAATTTTGTTTTTATTGACCTTTATTTTGATAATAAAATCACTCACCCGCCGGCAACAATGGTCACCAAAATGGCTTCCATTGTCATCACCAGCAGCAGCGGCCCATATGATAGGCCATGCACTTGATAGCATACTAATAAACAAATAATCTATAACGTGGTTGTTAGCTACGGTTATGGTCGAAGAGGAAATTGATGATGACAAAAATGTGACTCCATCACGGCCCATATCGAACAAGGCCTTGCGGATGCGTCAGAGAAATATGAGAGGCATCATCATCTGATGCTATGCATCCAGGGCTACACAAAGCCTCTGGATGTCGCCATGGAGCAGCTACTTGCTCCATATTTCTCTGGTGGCTGCCAGAGTCACAGGCAAAAGAACAGCAATGAATACATTTACTTGTAAAAAGTGGAAATGACAAAGTATATTGTGTGCTCCTCTCTATATTTATAGACAAACTAAAACTAACAAGAGCACAATTTGCCATTAATGGATGACAACCGCTTGCATTCAATGGACTAGCATTGAAGGCGGTCAGGCCGCTAGCAAGGACCTATAGTCACAATTCATCCTCTACCGAGAATTGTAGTAAAGGATGTGCAGGGGACAGGAGATCCAAGAGGCATCATTAACACTGTCGAGAGGGGCTGATTACTGATTTTAGCATGGCGGTGGCAACTTTGGAACTGGCTGCTCTTGTGCCTCTTTGATGGGCCATCTGGCCTGCACTTGGCAGGCAGTCTGTAGCTGTAGCCACAAATACAAGAAACTAGACTAGGAATTTGCACTTGCATGCTGGGGGACCTTGTGACCCCCTTTTCTCTAGTGCAAATTGGACTTGCCTCCAATATGGAGATGGAGGCCTAGAACCTGCCATTTGTCACATAACCTTGCTGGCCATTTTGCTGGCCATGGTGATGCACTAATACATACTGTACCACGCACATCCCCAGATAATGGGTTTGGTAGAGCTCATTGGCCACCCCATCGGGCTAGTATTGCAGCTGATATGAGCAATTGGTCATGAATACATCCTATGATTTTCCGAGTTTTTTTTATCAACTCGTCAAAACAGGGCACTAGGAAGAAGGTTGGCCCCTAATAACAATAGAAGTATGACATATCAAACAATGGGAAACATCTAAGTAATACGTTGTGGTACTTAGTTGGGGTGATTAAACTCACAGTTTGACAATATACCAATTGATTTCTAAATTGCATCACTTAAGCAAAAGTAGCGTGAAAAAAAACGACTATAAAAAACCTTAAAAAGTTACTTTACCTTAAAAAGTTACTTTTTAAGAGTTTTTGTCCCACATTGGTGTGCACCATACCAATACCAACATTGAGGACATTCTTAATACCAACATCATTCCACATGTTCTGTTGTCCTATCTAACTGTTTTCTATTGGGTTAGAAACAAACCATTTAGGTGGCATGAGAAGGGGGAGCAAGTTCCAATAACCAAGGAACACATCAAACTCTTGGGACGACATGGGCTTCAATTGGAACCCCAGAAGGAGGATGCTCCATTCATTTATTCAACCGGCTACTTATTATTTAGATCATAAGGGAGCAAGTCCCAATAACCAAGGAACACATCAAACTGTTGGGAAGACATGGGGCTGGCTTCAATCGAAACCCTGGGGGCAGGGCACAATGCTTCATCATAGTGAGGACAATGGGGAGAGGAACTTTCAGAAGCTTGTTGCTTATAAGAATGAGAACGAGCATTATAATCCAAAAAATATTGTTAGTTCTATCAATGTGCCGATGGTTACATGCCATTTACTAAATTGCTTCATAAAGTTGTAGGTTGAACACACACACTGGTGTAATACGATTTTCATATTATTTGAGGTTTACCCATAGAGGAATTGAAAAGTGAAACCTGTTCAGGCCATGGAGCATGATGAAGCATGGATGTGCCAACAAATGTGTCGAGAAAACCGTGATGGAGCATGGATGCGCCAGGGTATGTGTCGTGAAAAGGGTGCACTGGAAACGATGTTTACATAAGGAACTTCCTGAGGCGATTGATAGACACCTCCTCCGTCAACCTGGTTGAAAATGCTACTTCCTCTACCTCCCAAGGCAGCCACGAGACTTTTGTGCCCAAATAGTTGGAGCATTCCCTCACTGATATCTTACTGGAATGAGCTCATCATGTCATCCTTACTGCTTGACCAAGACTTGCCATGAAATAAGTACAATGTTACATATATTATTAAAATTATCTTATCATATCTGGTTTAATCTCCGTTCCAAACATAAACAATACGTTAATCGACATAGAATCAACTTCTTTCCCAATTGCTCGCTTCTTGTTGTCGCCTCAAATTAAATACACCACACCCATACACATCTCGACTCAATTTTTCTGAATGATATTCGCTTCGCCTATATTGTTGAATTCGTGCCTCAAAGACTCCACCATTGGAGCGTATAACTTGCGAACTCCATTCAATACTTCCACACCTTCGGGTGTCAAGGCCAATTCTTCGAGCAATTCGGAATACGCTATCCCGGCTGCGTCCACGGCTACCTTAGCCGTATGAACTTCTACATTAAATTCATCAATCGAAAAGGATTCTCCACAGTCTTGGATGCACAGTCGTGCCTCGTCTGCCAATCTCTGCGAGCAGTTGAATCCGCGTGGATGCGTGTTCAGTGGGGAAAAAATTTATGCAAATTTTTCATCGACACATCGTGAGCAGAGCAGTAAAAAATTTAACATACCTTGATTCGTCCGATGCGCTTTTCGAGTTCCCCATCAGTAATTACAGTCAAAGTCCGTTTTTCCGCCAACGAAAAGCTGGGCTTGGATTGCGCAGAAGTGGCGCTTCTGCAGGAGGGGATTACGAACGCTCTCTGGGGGCTACGGGCCAGGCTGGAAACTGCTCGAGCCTCTCGCGACAAAATCAAGGACGTTACTCCACGAAATCTCAGAGCCATATTGTATCGAACGTGTTTAAGGAAGGAATATCAACACGCGCAAGCTTGATCTCTTCCCCCGTCTATTGCTTTTACTCTTGCAGTTGGTCCTGTTCATGCCTTCATTCCTTGTTGTCGTTCCCATCCATCACCGACTGGCGTTGGGAGTACATATTCTGCGAAGGCCGAAGGAAGCCTACTCTACCTACCTAGTATTGGGTAGTCACGATAATTGGGAGTCCGGTTTAATGGACACCAAGATGACGAGTGAGTGGTGTCAACACGGAACGTCACAAAGAAGAAAAGAGATCCAAACGCCCTCTCTATGGTTGAGTTCGCAATCGCAACTCTCTCTCACTCTCTACCACAATCGGTAAAAATATTCTTATCAGATCAATGTCATCCCCTCATCATCCTCTAGCGCTCCTGCTACGACTGCTCATACTCTTCATGGCAATCGAGGGTACTCGCGCAGCCTTCCACTTCGCATCTGAATTTGCCAAGCGAAGCCGCCCAACGAGTGCAACCCCCAATCTAGGTACCAACAGTCGCCGTTCCGCTTCGCTCTTCATGGAAACAGCCCACTCCTGCCCGAGCGAAACGTCCAAGCAGATATACAACATTCCCGACTCTGGATGGAGGTCTAAAAAATGGTCCTGGGGATCCGCGCGGGGTACAGGTCACGACTGCGCCGCTATCTGCCGCAGGCGATGGGACGATGAATCCGACCGTCGGGATCTCGTCCAGTCGTTGCTTGATCCCGCAGAGTTCAAGGGATTGCATCCCCATAGCGAGGTACCGTTCGAGGAAATCAAGCTGATATTGGGATTGGCGTGGCAACGCGGTCGGCGGGACGGCACCGACGGTGGGCCCGGGCAGGGATATGGTGCAGTCCTCGAAACAATGGCCGAGGCGCGCAGGTATGAAAACGAAGATGAGGTGATCTCGGCCCTGAATTTCATAGATGATGTAAGTGGAAGATTTGCATCCATTTGCAGGGATGCCGAAAAGTTAAAGAGGATGAAGGCTATAGCGAATGACATCAGGGGGAAGCACGCCGAGAAGGAGGAGGTTTTCATGGCTAGGAGGATGTGTGCAGGAATGGTGTTGGATGCCATGAACTTTGTTGAGAACGGATTGTGATGTTGGTGCGTATGGCATGCGCTGACCAGTGGTTGACGTGCAATGGCTATAATATTATGACATAACATCTATCATGTCAACGGAAAACTCATTTCTTTGATTTAGAAAATGCAATACCTAGACATACTCCAACCCCCAAGAACCAAATACCATCTTTGATCATCGATGATATGATATGACCCGAACTGCTCCAGCTCTTGCCCAGGATGGCGATCGCCTCCTCGTGCAACCCGACATTGGCACAAGCGACGACCCTCCCCCTCGATTCTTTGTGATTGTGCAGCGTCAACTTCCTCCCATTCCAATCCGACATGACCCCCCCCGCCCCCTCCACCACGGGAACAAGGGCGCAATAATCGTAAAGTCCGAGATCGGCCTCGACCACGATGTCGGCGCCGAATCCCGACGCGACGATGGCATACGCGTAGCAGTCCGCGCCGTATAGCGGCCGCTTCACGGCGTCGCACATCCGTCGGAATTTGTGAGCCTCCTCCCCCTCGTGGAACATGTGCGGCGTCGTGCTGTACATCATGCTGTCCCTCAACGCCGAGCATCCCGAGGCGGACACGGTCTTCCCGTTGAGCGTCGTGCCGCGCCCTGCCACTCCCACCCATCGCTCGTCCAGCACGCATTGATCGATGATCCCTATGATAGGTTCTCCGTTCTTTAGGCACGCTATTAACGTGCCGAAGAGTGGCTTCCCGGTTATGAATGACTTGGTACCGTCGATTGGGTCGAGCACCCTAGAAGTAGGCCGATCCAAGGATGTTAATTGATTATATCCCGTCATCATATTTTCCGAAAAAAGCATGCACGCCCCCTCCTATTCTACGAGTAACGTTGTAGTTCATGCCATCGTCAATCGTCTCCGCGTCCATGCATCCCTAGGCGGTACCTATCCGACGACGGTGGGTGCATCAAGTAGATATAAGCACTCACCATACATACTCCGCGTCGGTCCTAACCTGGCCGTACTCCTCCCCGTATATGCCGTGGGTGGGATATCGGTCCTCGATCATTTTCCTAATCGCCTCCTCCGTCCGTCGATCGGCGATCGTCACGGGCGACTCGGCGATGGGACGGTCGCATTCCACCTTGCTCTCGACCTCGATGGGTCGTCGCCAGTACGGCAAGATGACCCTCCGCGCCTCGTCGGCGAGTTCATTCGCGAACGATGCTAGTTCTTCCGTCGTCATCATTCGTATTTTTTTTTGGTGTGGGGGATGATTCCAAGTGCCAGAGCTCGCTTTGGGGCCGGAGTTTAGTTGGCGTTCATCTCCAGATCAAGGTCAGAGATGGCTGGTATGGTCGGTGCGTGCGGGCGATATTATGTTTGATGTTTTTATTGGGGCTGTGGCGTTCGTTGGTTTTGGGCGCCCGGCGCGGAGGCGAGGAGGCGGCTATCCAAAAGCTGGCTGGCGGGACTTGTGTAGATTTTTGGCGCGCCGGTGAAAGTAAAAAAAGATGTTCCACGGAAAGTCGAAAGAAGCTCTGGAAGTGCGTGGTGGGGCTCGCTCCATCCGGCCTCGGCTCCTCCGGCTTCGTTTCGTCGCACCTTCAACATTTTCGCTTAACGTGTTCCTACGTGAGACGAAGTTCCCGCGTATTGATTCCGACAGATATATTATTAGATATTTGTGCACAACTGCCCGCTCTAGAACCATACGTAGTACGCTCAGCAATCTCGTCGTCACAGACATTCCCCATTCATTGGCAGTTCATTTTCGCCATTTTTTGAGGCTCAACAAAACAACTTCTCCTTCCCATGGCATTCACCAAGCATTTCATGTCCAGCCCGTAGAAACTATTTCATTTCATCCTACATTCCATCATGACAGTCAAAGTTAATCGCAGCGTCAGCTCTTTTGGGGTGTCTCAAGACAAACATAAGGGGTCGGTGCAGATGTAAGTTGGCCGTCAAATTCTGTTCAAATGTTATCTACGAAGGAACGATCGAGCGATCGAGCGATCGAGCGATCGAACGAACTCAATATAAATTAACTTTGAACGCGCGTTATCTTGCCACAGAGTTGACGAATGCGAACTTAAGATCCCGCCCGTCGTTCCCAAATCCGTTGCCGACATGTGGGAATCCCTCTCACCGGACGTACGCGCGATCCTCGTCGCGTCGGAACTGAAGCGGAACACGCAACAACAACAATTCGATCGGTCCGACAGCTGCACCGCCCCCACGGCGATGTCCCCGTCGTCGTCTCTCACAGTCTCCTCCGACCAGACCTCGTCGCTCGGCGGCAGCACCAACGACGACGGCGACGACGTCGAGCAGGTCGCGAGGAAGCACGAGAAGTGCCCCGTGTCCGGCGCCGACGTATCGCTCACGCCGCTGGAGCGCGCGCCCGAGAACGTCTTCGCCTTCACCAAGACGCACGCGACCGAGAGGACGGACGTCGTCAAGACCCCCGCCGCGACCATCACGACCACCACCAAGGTCGTGTCGACGAGTCGCGGGTGGAGGAACATCTTCTCGCTGCCGATATCGTACGACGTCAACATGGTCGCCCACGGCACGCTGTTCGATCCGATCAATCCCCAGCTGCTGGATGCCACGGGCGTGCATCCGGAGGGATACAACACTCGCTTCGCGGTCGTGGACTCCGCGATCGATGCGCTGTACGGCGAAAAGATAAGAGGGTACTTCAGGGCGAAGGGCGTCGAGCTGACGACGTGCGTGATTGATGGGGGCGAGGCGGACAAGAGGCCGAAGGTTGGTTGATAGTTCGGCGTCGCCTTTAACGAAGGCGTTTGCTTATCGCCATTCGTCGTCTTCCTCGCAGAATCCGCTGGCTTCATTTCAATCTCATGCGTTTTTTTTGTTTTCGTCGAACCTTGTTTTTTGTCGAATCCCTCGCGCGTCGACCGTCCGCCTTGCGTTCGCGCAGGCTGTCGATGCCATCCTAGACGAGCTCTGCGCCTACAAACTCCGTCGCCGCGAGCCCTTCCTCGCCATCGGCGGCGGTTGCGTCCTCGACATCGCCGGCATGGCCGCTTGTCTCTACCGTCGAGGCGTGCCCTTCGTCCGCGTTCCCACGACGCTCCTCGCCATCGTCGACGCCAGCGTCGGGGTGAAGAACGGCGTCGACTATTGCTGTCAGAAGACGGAGGAATCGTACAAAAATCGCATCGGATCGTTCTACGCGCCGTCGGCGTGTCTGCTGGACCCGGGCTTCATCTCGTCGCAGGACGCGCGCAACATATCCAACGGGCTCGGCGAGGTCCTAAAGTTGGCGTTGGTCCGATCCTCGGATTTGTTCGAGCTGCTCGAGGCGCACGGCAGGGCGCTCGTCGAGACTAGGTTCGAGGACGAGTCGCTGAAGCAGTCTGGCGTCAGCGGGCGCATCATCGACTTGTCCATCCAAATCATGCTAGAAGAGTTGGGACCAAACCTTTGGGAGTCAAAACTCGACCGTTGTGTTGATTATGGTGAGTCGATCTCTTTTCATTTTTTTTCACTCTTGGGGAATACACATCTCAATGGATTGTTCTCTTTTTCTTACTCCTCGATAGGCCACACTTTCTCAAAACTGTTGGAGATGGTCCCTGGTGCAGATGTGATGCATGGCGAAGCTGTAAATGTCGACGGCTTCTTCTGTGTAGTTCTTAGCTACCTTCGTGGCTATATCGACATGGGCATGGTACGGCGGATCTTCAACTGCATGAAGATGCTCAACCTGCCGACGAACTCTCCCGATCTTAATCTGGAATTGGCCTGGCAGAGCTGCAAGGACGCAATTGAGCATCGTCATGGCGAGCAGCGCATACCTCTCATCACTGAGATTGGCGAGAGTATATGTGTGAGTGATATCACCAAAGAGGAGCTGATCCGAGCCTTGGATATGATGGCTAAGTTTGAACATTCCTGTGAGCTATATTAACAAGTGTGCATATTGAACGCGGTTTAAGCGGAACAAGAAGGAACATTAAGTGATGAAGTGAACTAACATTTGTGATTGCCAAGAGCTCAGGTAGGCATTTGTCGCTTGTGCCAAGAGTTTGGTATGTGTTCGTTGATCAATGTTTTATTGAAACCAGTATTGGGTCTGGAAAATAGATAGCACACAGTGTGTTAAGTATGCATTAAGGCTCTAGAGATTTTGCTAACTGCCTGCATTTAGATCCTTTCATACGCTACACTCCCCTGAAGGTGTTTTTACCTTACTTTGGCCTGCTTTAGAAGCATATCATCGAAGAAAATCACAGCAGTTTCCTGACTTGGACACGGTTGTGCAAAACTACACTTATTTAGACTACTGCACTGCAGACAAAATAATAATATGATACCTACCATAGGCACTCCATACCTCTGCGTTAGGTGGATCCTACCTAGTCAAGCCTGTCGATTACTTCCTCTCAGGGGTACTAATATCTAGTGTATTTATCATGTTGCGAGAAAGTGCAGGCTCCTAGACAGACAGGGATATCTTAGAAATCAAGTCTCGGTGAGAGTTCGGCGATGGGCCGGGCATCTTCGTCCAGATCCCCCTCGGCCGTGAATGTTGTGTGAACGAAGAAGAGAGAGAAAATAAATGAACCCAATGCTCGAAAAAATCACCCTTTCTCGTATTGGGCAAATAAATCTGTTATTCACATACGAGCGCTTAGTACAAGACCGAACTCTGAACCTAATTTAGTCTGAAATATAAGTTTAAACGTACATACAATATTTTTTTCGTCCTGAATTTCGAACCCCCGGCCCATTCTTGTTGATCGCTGTGCGCAGTCTTTTCGGTTCACCTCGTTGCGCATTGGCTCATTCACATCATTCATTCGTTCCTTTTTATGCTCTTCCTCTAGCCACGACTCCACTCCTCTACATTACCAAACGGCTCCGCCAAAAATCAACCACAACCTCCATAACATCGTCATGCGGTGGATCCTCCTACCCTCCCTCCTCCTGCCCCGCCTCGCGTCGTCGGCGGCAGTCGTCGGCCACGGCCCCCGGGGCATCCATCCCGTCACCGAGAGGTACATCGCCGTCGCCGACTCCTCCATCGACGCCATCCTGATCGTCGACGGTCAAACCGGCGGTGCCGTCGTCGGACACGTCGTCCTCCACGATTCCGCCGACGACGGCAATGTCGAGAAGTGGCTCGACCCCGTGAGCGTGAGCACCTGCGACGCCTGCAAGCACATCTTCGTGACGAACGCGAACATGCTCTTCGCGATCGCGCTCGACAGGCCCCTGAGGGAGATGGCCGACTCCCACGACTTCTCGTCCCTCGTCAAGGCCAGCGTTCGTCCGTTCTGGCCGGTGGGATGGCCGACCGAGAACAGGGGCGACGGCGGACTCAGATCCGTCTCGGTCGCGAGCGACGGATCCTCCGGGTACGTCGGCCACGTCGGCGCCGGGATCTTCTCGTTCGATCCGCTCAATCCCACCGACAAGGATCCGGGCGCGAAGCAGGTGGTCAAGACCGGCGACGCCGGCATCGGCAAGGGCATCGCGGGACTGCATCACACCTCCTCCATGCGCAACCTCGTCGTCACTCGCGGGAAGTCCGTGCACATCGTCAGGATCCTCGACGCGGAGGGGAACAACCCGCTCGAGTCCGGTCGTCCAACGGCGTACGAGCTCCCGCTCGACTACCACTGCGATTATCTCTACAGCGACGACGATTCCGTCACCATGACATTCGAGGACACGGTCATAATCAACGATTACGCGTTCGTCATGGGACATCCGACGCACTCCTCGAAGGCCCTGCACAACGGCGTGGCGATATACCGCCTCACGTGGGACGAGGACGACGAGGCCTGGCACAATTGCATACAGGTGGCCGGCGACGGCCTCCTCGAGGCCGGGTGGGTCGACGGCATCGGCAAGGACTCGCGCTTCTCGAACACCCCCCGCGACATGGCCGTGCTGCCGCTGGCGAAGACGAAGAAGGCGCACGTCGTGGTCGTGGCGGACGTCGACAACCGCGCCCTACGGTACGTGGACGTCACCGTGCCCGTGGAGACGCAGGACGACAAGCAGGCGCACGTTGTGCGCGTGTCGACGGTCGCGTACGACGAGGACCTGTACCAGGTCCTGTACGCGAAGGAGCAGCCGTGGAACGAGCTATCGCCCGAGTCGGTGATGAACCAGGACGGCAAGAGCTACTACCACTCCGGACCCGAGAGCCTGTACAAAATGAACCTCGCAGAGGCGCAGGACGAGTGCTCCCGCGTGGGCCTGGGACGGGTGTGCACCCTGCCGGAGTTGCGCGCGCGCTTCGCGAGGGGGCAGTACCCCACCATCGACGGCGACGACAGCGCCTGGACGACCGTGTGGACCGCCGAGGGGTGCTCGTCGTGTCACCTCCAGTCCCCGGGAAGGTGCCCCCTAACGGGGGGGGACGACGGCGAGTCGAGCTGGGGGTCGAACGTCAAGATGATCGCGAACTTCAATACGCGAATGGGACTGCAGACGCAGTGCGTGGATTCGGACGTGGGGGTCAACACCTTCTCCATGTGCTGCGGCATCGGCGGTCCCGCGGTCCTGAGCTCGAAGTCCGCGAAGGCGGAGGAGGCCCAGAAGAAGGCGGGGATATCCTTCGGCGTCATCATACCCCTGCTCGCAATCGCCGCGGCGGCGTACGGGATTTACATGAGGAAGAAGGCCAAGCCTGGCTGGTGGCCCAAGTTCCTGAGGAGGGATCAGAGGGAGGAGACGGGCCACGCCCCCCACCGCGAGGTCGATTTGCGCGGGCGGGATTACATTTAAAGTAGTAAAAATGAGGACGAGCGGATGGGGAATTCACGAAATTTGGAAAAAAAAATGATTGTTTAGTACCGTATTTTTATTTTTTATTGTGTATTCCTTCGTCGTGGATGGCGGCGGTGGCAGCGCTGGAGTGGGGTCGGATATTGCCTCGCCGGCAGAGAACTAATTCATACGTATTTGCACTTCTTTCCTAAGTCATGGGCAGGGCTTGTAATAATTATAGTGGGGAAGGTTTTATTTTATTCATGCAAGCAAATACTTTGTGCCGTAGGGCAGCACTGATGATAGGAGTGGAGTAGACATGGAGTGTGATCATGAATAAACCACTACAGCGATCAAAACACGGACACCTCATCCTCCACATCCGGCTCGTCCAGCCGATCCATTGCCGCCTTGATCAGGTTATTATCCTTTGGATCAAGGTCCAACGCAGTCAGGAAGCATCGCATCGCCTTCGCCGGCTGTCCCAACCGTTTATAGACTTTTCCCATGTTGAAGTGCACCGATGATTCTTTGGGAGCGGCCGATCGGACCTTCTCAAGTTCTAACAGGGCATCCTCTGGCCGATCAAGCGACATGAAGATGGTCGCTCTTTGGTAATGTGCCTGAGGATTTCGAGGGTCCAAGCGAAACGCGCCCGAAAGCGTCGCCAGGGCCTCGATAGTCTTGCCATTTTGGTGCTGTTTTGGTGGGTTGATGGTGGGAGTTGAGAGTTGAGGCCAGATTTAAGCTGTGGCGAGTGTGTTTGGAGGACTTGCAGTGGCGAAAAGTTATTCCGGAACCCTCGAACTTACCTGTGCCATTCCAAGGTGACAATGAAGGACAGAGCTTTGAGAATTAATGTCCAATGCGCGCTTGAAGTGATACTCTGCCAAATCGAATTTCTCTTGTCGAAAGTAAATGGCTCCTAGAAGGTGACACCGAAGGGTAGAGCTTTCAGAATTAATGCCTAATGCATCTTGAAAATGATACTCTGCCAAAACAACTCACCGAGTCCATACCAAGCATTGTAATGCCGAGAATCCACCCTGATGGCATCGCGGTAGCATGAAATTGCCTTCTCGAAGTCTTCATTGGACGTGAATTCATGACCGCAGAGTGTATGCGCATAGGTATACAATGGATTAAGTTGGATCGAACGACGGAAGAAGGTGATTGCCGTTTCATGCTCCTTTTGCAACGAGAAGCAATTACCAACCACGAACCACGCCTCGGGCGCCATCCTGTCAAATGCCACTGCCTGCTGTGCCAAATCCGACAGTTCCACCTCCTTCTTCAGTTGCCAAAGCGCGGTGGATAGGATGTCCAATCCCTTGATGCGATGGGGTTCGACCCTTCGCATAATCTGTAGTGCCCGATGGGCATTTTGATAATCGGACATTTCGAAGTAGGCCTTTCCAATTTGATGTTGTACCCATCCTGTATTGATCTGTTCTATTGGCAACGTTCGGAACAGTACAAGTGCATCCCGGGAACGATACTGCGTGCAAGGGCGAACAGCAATACAAGTTGGAGCAAAGTGAGGAGCACTGGCGGAGAACGATTATGTTTCGCAACACACGCAGAACAGAACGGAGCAGACCTGAAAAAACTTGAACGCTCACCTGACAGAGGAATTTATAACCCGCGCCGAGACAGCACAGCAATTCCAGTACCTCGCGAACGTGCTCGGCCTCGGTCGTCATCTCCTCGTCGAATCCCGGCCTCGCCGCCCTCGTCGTCGTCGGCGCGACACCTGGCCCTTCCGCGCGATTCATCGTCGTCCGCGTCGTCCCCCCCCCCCTCGTGCCTTCCTTCCTCTGCGACTTCTTGCGCAAACCGTCCCCCCCGTCGCCGCCGCCTGTGTCGTCTTCGCGATCGTTCGGCGAGAACAGCGCACGCTTCTCCACCCTGACGGAAGGCGCGTCGTTGTCGTCGTCGCGATCGCGATCGCGATCGCCGCCGCCGATCTCCCCCCGCATCGTCGGCGGTGCCGACGTGGGCGTCGATCCCCATGCGACCGTCGCGCCCCCTCCCCCCCCCCTCCCCGGCCTATCCCATGCCGCGGCGGGATGACGACGACGACCGTCGTCGCCCCGACGACGATCGACGGACTCGGGACTCGGCTCGTAGGCGAGGCCGGCGACGACTCGACGGGCGCGATCGAGCGCACGATTGGCGTGACCGATCGCCGACGCCGCGGGCGAATCGTCATCGTCGTCGCCGTCTTCGTCTGCGTCCACGTCGCGCGGGGTCGTCGTCGTCGTCGTCGTCGTCGTCGTCGGGCCGGTGACGTCGTCCGTCGCCGTCGTCGTCGACCGGCCCCCCACGGCAACATGCCGCCGCGGATGCCGATCCTCCCGATGGACGGCGTACGACAGGGCGGGCGTGGTTGCGAAGAGGTTGGCGCGCGGCGGCATGCCGTCGTCGTCCGCCGTCCCCCCATCTCCTCCGCCTCCGCCTCCGTCTCCCCCCCCGCGCGCCGTCGACGCGGTCGTCGGGGGAGGCAGGTTGTAATAATTCGAAGTCGCCGGCGGAGCCGCTCTCGAGTCGTCGGTTCCCAACACGTTCATCCTCCCGAGGCCGTCGTAGGGGGTGGACGGCGTGCCGTATCGATCCGTCCGATGACGATCGTCGCGATCGTCCGACCGCCGCTGCTGCTGCGTCCGCTCCACCTGCATCGTCGTCGTCGTCTTCGTCGTCGTCGTCGTCTTCTTCCCCGGATCGTTCATCGTCGTCGGGACCGGCACGCCGAATATCGCCTCGGGATCGTCCGCCCCTCCCAACCCGTCGTGGGAGGAAGAAGAGGAAGCGGAAGAGGAAGACGACGACGACGGCCCCCCTCCTCCTCCTCCTCCTCCTCCTACTCCCCCGGCCCCGGCCCCGGCCGCGGCGGACGTCGGACCGCCGAGCTCGCACAGCGCCTCGTAGCTCGTCCACATCAGCGGATCGAGACGTAGGGCGCGGCGGTGATAATCCATCGCGCGAATACGTCGATTCGTCCTACGACAGATCTCGCCGAGGAGGTACAGCCCCGCGGCGCCGTTGGGAACGTCGTCGTAGTCGTCGTCGTCGTCGTCGTCGTCGTCGTCGTCGTCGTCGTCGTCGT
>JALLAZ010000591.1:0-13578 GCA_036939755.1 Stephanodiscus triporus | reverse complement strand
GAACAGCGGCGAACAAAAAAACCTTCGCACCGCGATTTGTATATTTGCGTATCTGTGCAGCGGTCTGAAGAAAACACAGCCTAAGGACCGCACATCATTACAGACTTCTTTTATCATGTGGCAGCAGCAATTATGAATCGAGATCGAGCAATGCGATTGCACGATCTGCAAAAGAACATCAGTCTTGCCACTGCTCATCAATCATTCCCCTTCGTGCTTGTCAATCACTCTCCCTTCATTCTTCTACAACCGCCCCAAACCTTTCCGACAAAGAGAAAATTGGTGCTTGGATTTATGAGTGCAGTCACTTCGCAAGACGCAACGCCATGACCGTGGGTGCCGTCGCCAGAGGGGGAAGGGAAATCGGTTTGTGCACCCCCCGAACAAGTACCAGTCATCCTATTGGTTGTCAACGACGAAGATGACAAAATTGGTGCCTGGCTTTACAAGAGCCGGGCAAAATTCTATTGAAAGCTTGCGAAAATGACGAGCTTGCAAATATAACTTGATAATTGATGGGTCGAGGTACCTGTTCATTACAGCTATCAAAGAGAGACACTAAAGAAGTATGCGATGAGAGATAAGGAGCCTTTGTTTTTGTCTGCTGGACCTTTTATTCCTATGTTAGGCAGTGTGGCATCAGTTAAGCCAGTTCATCCAGCAATGGGTCATAATGTTTAATCTCTAGATATGTAGAGAAGAATGCCGATCAGTTATGTCATCAAATATTGCATTGAGTTTCAAAGCAAATCGGGGGTTTTATTCAACATCCCTTATCTGCTTTTAATATGAGCCTTGGTGCATTAATCCCATCTAAGACTGATATTGCGCTAAGGGGGTGGGACTTATTTTTTGTTCAAACAAGATATTTTAGAGTCCACAGCGCAAGTGGCAAGCGGCAATCATGACTTCGTTGATGATTGTAGAGTATTAGGTTGCATTGATATTAACATATAATATTTGGTCAAAAAATCCCCAAAATCCCATGCAGTAGACTTCCTCCTCTTTGGTCACATTTGCAAGAGGTGTTCGTTCATCGATTACAATAACTGTTTCGGTCACCCTCTGTAAAAAAGATGTTGGTCAAAAATCCAATGCGTTAGACACTCCTTCTCTTTAGTCAAGCTCACTCCATTTACATTTGCAAGAGGTAGTATTCGTTCATCGATTATCGATGACCCTCTGTAGAAAAATGTGCGCTTGAAAAGCCTCCCTCTAAAAGGAGAAGAGGTTGAATTCCTGGTGCCCCATTGCCTTCAGATGCGGCGTGCACCCGCGCTCCAGCATTAGGGGCGGGCCGCACATCAAGTTAAAGCATTCTTCCCCACACGGATACAACACCTGTTGAAAAAGTTTCCTGCCCACGTACCCTTTCGAGTGACCGAGCTCCGCCCAGCCCACGGGGGCCTCGTCCGACAGGACGTAATGCGCTCTGAACCGATCGGGATGATCGGCCGCCCATTTGTCAAGAATGTTGCGGCACAGCAGGTCCTCCGCGATGCGCGCGGCGAAGATCAATGATATCTTGGTATTATCGTCCTTGTTTCTCAGAATGTCGGAGATGACCTGCATAATGGGCGTGATCCCGGTCCCGCCGGCGATCATGTTGAAGTGCGTGGCATAGCACTCGTCGTGCTCCCTCACGAACTTGCCTTTGCCGCGGTATTCGAAGTCGCCGACCGGGCCGCGCATTTCGACTGTACTCCCGATTTCAAGGGCGTCGAGGTACTGCGACATCTTCCCTCCCCGAGGGAAGCGCTCGCAGGGCGGATAGGCCTTGATGACAAACTTGACGCTCCCGATGTCATGCCCGGGCGTGATGGGAGTGTACCGGCGCATCACCATCTCGCCATTGACCTCGGCCGAGAGGAAGATGTGCTTCCCCGTAGGCAGGCCGAGGACGTGCTCGGGGGTTGGGAGCGCGAAGTCGAGCTCGAACGAATCCCGCGACAGCACCGTCTTCTTCTGCAGGGTGAACGTCTGCTTGTGCTTGGGGTTCAACGCCACCTTCCGTCCGGTCTTTTCGCACACGCGCTCCTCGAACTCCCTGTCCGCGTCGATACTCGTTGGGTCCAGGTCTCCGACGTAGAACTTTTCGAGCATCTTGAACGCCTTGGTGGAATGGATGGCGAAGAAGTCGTCGGTGGCGTCCTCCCCGGCGTTGATGAGGATTGAGTCGGCGCCGCCAGGATGAAGGTCGAGGTATTCGGTGCAGTCGTAGACCTTGCCCTTGACGACGATCCAGACGTCCTCCTCTCGATTGTGCCTGCGCACCTCCGCCATGGATATGAGCTTGGACTTGACCTCCGTGGAGGACGGGGACGGCGCCTCCGTGGTGGACAGGGTCATCGCCGCGGCCCCAGTGGCCGCCTCGGTGACCGTCGCCTGTCCCTGCTCCAGCAACCTCCCGAATCCGGCGGAGTCGGGCTTCTCGGAGAGCTTCGTCATCCATCCCCCCTCGAGCTGTCCCGGCTGTGTGGGGTGCTCGAACCTGAACCCGTGCTTTCCCCCGTCGACCTTGTCGAGGCGGACCTTGACCCGGAAGACCTGGTTGTTCCCCATCCCCATCAGATTCCACGTTGGATCGGTAGGCTGGGTGTTGTTGGCATCGTCCCACGCCCGGCACCATACCTCCTTGCAACCCACGAGGTCCCTCACCGGAAGGTCGAACGTCCACCATATCCAGCACCAGTACATGCCGTAGTCGGTCGGCTTCTCGATTTCGTTGACCTTGCACACCTCCCAGTGCTTGCCGCCGTCCGTCGACAGCTCCACGCGTGTGATGCGACGTCCACCACCGGTGTAAGCGTACCCTCCCACCTCATACGTCGAATGAATTTTCGACAATAGTTCGATTACCTCATTGTGATCCGGGGCGGTCATGGCCGAGTTGATGTTAAGCTCGTTAAAGATGTACTGGGGCTTGTACCACCATCCCCCGGTAAGGCTCTCCTCGGCGGTGACGTGCGGGGGGAGTATGCGATTGTCGTGGTAGTGGTAGTGGTTCTTCGTCTCGTGCTCGATGACGTTGATGTCGGTGAGCCACTTGATCATGCGTCCGCCGATGTATCCGGGTATGATGAGGCGGACGGGGTATCCGTGATCCGGCTGGAGCCTCTCGCCGTTGGCCTCGTACGCGACGAGGATGTCGTACGCGGGATTCATCGCTCGGGCCAGCGGCACCGACGTGCCGTACTTGACGAGCTTCCCCCACGGCTCGTCCTTGAACGGTCCGGGACCGACCTTGTTGGGGAGGTCCTCGTGCCCGATGAACTCCACGTGCTTGCCTGCCATGTCCTTCTCCTGCACACCGGCGGCGAGGAGGATGTCCCGCAGCAGCACGCCCTTCCATACGTTCGTGGACACGCCTCCCGCGCCCCAGTTGAAGCCGATGGTCTGCCGGATCATGTTCTGCTCCTTCCGACGGTTGCCGGCGCAAACGAGCGTCACGGGCAGCTCCCTCGACGGCATGGCGACGACGTCGTCCATTCCGAGGTCGAGCTTGTTCGGGACTAGGCTCCCCCCCACGCGCAGTCGGTGATCCTCCCACTTGATGTTCGGACACGCGCCGTGATTCCTAACGTAATGGAGGCAGGTGGGGGTGATGAACTTGAACTTCTGGTGGACGGACAGGGGCGGCTCGACGTTGAAGGGATGACGTCCCGTCAGTCTGACCAGCTTGCCGTCGCGGGGGATCCACTCGTCGGGCGTGCCGACGTCCCTGTGATCGGGGTAGGAGCTCAGGTCGAACATGTTCGTGGCCTTCGCGATGACGTAGGGACTTGGCGTCCGACCGTCCTTGTGCGTCATAGGGACGGGGATGGAGGAGGGGTACGGACCGTAGAGCTCCTCGCACTCGCTGCGGGTCTTCTTGACGTTCGTTATGGACGGGGACGGCTTGATCGGCGTGGTCAGGTCGACGGAGGACTCTAACGCGGGCTCCTTGGTGCCCATCATCCAGGATAAGACCATGGTTGTTTCGGAAATAATGTATCCTGTGTTTGAGTTTGTTTTAATAGTATGTATGGATAGAAGAAAAATTATGAGACTAATAACATTTGATACTAGGTACACGATATACCAAAACGTGCTCAGACATCATATGCAACTTGAGAACTTTTTTGTTCCAATTTTTTCGACGGCAGTGGACGAGAAAAACTTCGTTGTGAGAAGCTTTCTAAATGTCGCAACGAGACTGAGCGATTGAAGGGGGCTAGCCCCCAATTATTCTCGACATGGTGTGCCTGAAAACCTGAATAAAGTAACCTTTTGGACTTACATTTTCTATTGTGGCAAGCGACACAGATTCATGATAATCTTTACTCCTGACATCATTCTCATATCAAACACCTCTCTTAGCTCTCTCATGAGCTGTGCAAATTTTGGTGTTTGCACATAGATGGAGTTTGACATAAATCCTTGCAGCACCAAATCCTGTGCACAGCGAATCAAACTCCTGTGTTGCATGATCTGTCGTACTGTTCGAGAGGTTTCTTGTGCAAGAGATAAAATTAAGCTAAACACAAGAGCATCTTCAGTCTTCAGAATAATCTAAGTCATCTTGACTATGATTGTAGAGTATTTGGTTGCAGTAATGTTAACATAATATTGGGTCAGAAAATCCTATGCAGTGACTAGCGAATTCATTTTTTGTAGTTCGAAAGGGTTGCAAGTAAGGCAAGAAGTGTTCATTCATCGATTACAATAGCTGTTTCGAAGACCCTCTATAGAAAAATGAGCCCTTGATGAGCCTCCCTCTAAAAGGAGAAGAGGTTGCATTCCTGGTGCCCTAGTGCCTTCAGATTCGGCATGCACCCACGCTCCAGCATTATGGGCGGGCCGCACATCAGGTTAAAACAGTTGTCACCACATGGATACAGCACCTTTTCGAACAGGTCCTTGGTCACGAACCCTTTCGAGTGACCGGACTCCTCCCAGCCCGCGGGGGCCTCGTCCGACAGGACGTAATGCGCTCTGAACCGATCGGGATGATCGGCCGCCCATTTGTCAAGAATGTTGCGGCACAGCAGGTCCTCCGCGATGCGCGCGGCGAAGATCAATGATATCTTGGTATTATCGTCCTTGTTTCTCAGAATGTCGGAGATGACCTGCATAATGGGCGTGATCCCGGTCCCGCCGGCGATCATGTTGAAGTGCGTGGCATAGCACTCGTCGTGCTCCCTCACGAACTTGCCTTTGCCGCGGTATTCGAAGTCGCCGACCGGGCCGCGCATTTCGACTGTACTCCCGATTTCAAGGGCGTCGAGGTACTGCGACATCTTCCCTCCCCGAGGGAAGCGCTCGCAGGGCGGATAGGCCTTGATGACAAACTTGACGCTCCCGATGTCATGCCCGGGCGTGATGGGAGTGTACCGGCGCATCACCATCTCGCCATTGACCTCGGCCGAGAGGAAGATGTGCTTCCCCGTAGGCAGGCCGAGGACGTGCTCGGGGGTTGGGAGCGCGAAGTCGAGCTCGAACGAATCCCGCGACAGCACCGTCTTCTTCTGCAGGGTGAACGTCTGCTTGTGCTTGGGGTTCAACGCCACCTTCCGTCCGGTCTTTTCGCACACGCGCTCCTCGAACTCCCTGTCCGCGTCGATACTCGTTGGGTCCAGGTCTCCGACGTAGAACTTTTCGAGCATCTTGAACGCCTTGGTGGAATGGATGGCGAAGAAGTCGTCGGTGGCGTCCTCCCCGGCGTTGATGAGGATTGAGTCGGCGCCGCCAGGATGAAGGTCGAGGTATTCGGTGCAGTCGTAGACCTTGCCCTTGACGACGATCCAGACGTCCTCCTCTCGATTGTGCCTGCGCACCTCCGCCATGGATATGAGCTTGGACTTGACCTCCGTGGAGGACGGGGACGGCGCCTCCGTGGTGGACAGGGTCATCGCCGCGGCCCCAGTGGCCGCCTCGGTGACCGTCGCCTGTCCCTGCTCCAGCAACCTCCCGAATCCGGCGGAGTCGGGCTTCTCGGAGAGCTTCGTCATCCATCCCCCCTCGAGCTGTCCCGGCTGTGTGGGGTGCTCGAACCTGAACCCGTGCTTTCCCCCGTCGACCTTGTCGAGGCGGACCTTGACCCGGAAGACCTGGTTGTTCCCCATCCCCATCAGATTCCACGTTGGATCGGTAGGCTGGGTGTTGTTGGCATCGTCCCACGCCCGGCACCATACCTCCTTGCAACCCACGAGGTCCCTCACCGGAAGGTCGAACGTCCACCATATCCAGCACCAGTACATGCCGTAGTCGGTCGGCTTCTCGATTTCGTTGACCTTGCACACCTCCCAGTGCTTGCCGCCGTCCGTCGACAGCTCCACGCGTGTGATGCGACGTCCACCACCGGTGTAAGCGTACCCTCCCACCTCATACGTCGAATGAATTTTCGACAATAGTTCGATTACCTCATTGTGATCCGGGGCGGTCATGGCCGAGTTGATGTTAAGCTCGTTAAAGATGTACTGGGGCTTGTACCACCATCCCCCGGTAAGGCTCTCCTCGGCGGTGACGTGCGGGGGGAGTATGCGATTGTCGTGGTAGTGGTAGTGGTTCTTCGTCTCGTGCTCGATGACGTTGATGTCGGTGAGCCACTTGATCATGCGTCCGCCGATGTATCCGGGTATGATGAGGCGGACGGGGTATCCGTGATCCGGCTGGAGCCTCTCGCCGTTGGCCTCGTACGCGACGAGGATGTCGTACGCGGGATTCATCGCTCGGGCCAGCGGCACCGACGTGCCGTACTTGACGAGCTTCCCCCACGGCTCGTCCTTGAACGGTCCGGGACCGACCTTGTTGGGGAGGTCCTCGTGCCCGATGAACTCCACGTGCTTGCCTGCCATGTCCTTCTCCTGCACACCGGCGGCGAGGAGGATGTCCCGCAGCAGCACGCCCTTCCATACGTTCGTGGACACGCCTCCCGCGCCCCAGTTGAAGCCGATGGTCTGCCGGATCATGTTCTGCTCCTTCCGACGGTTGCCGGCGCAAACGAGCGTCACGGGCAGCTCCCTCGACGGCATGGCGACGACGTCGTCCATTCCGAGGTCGAGCTTGTTCGGGACTAGGCTCCCCCCCACGCGCAGTCGGTGATCCTCCCACTTGATGTTCGGACACGCGCCGTGATTCCTAACGTAATGGAGGCAGGTGGGGGTGATGAACTTGAACTTCTGGTGGACGGACAGGGGCGGCTCGACGTTGAAGGGATGACGTCCCGTCAGTCTGACCAGCTTGCCGTCGCGGGGGATCCACTCGTCGGGCGTGCCGACGTCCCTGTGATCGGGGTAGGAGCTCAGGTCGAACATGTTCGTGGCCTTCGCGATGACGTAGGGACTTGGCGTCCGACCGTCCTTGTGCGTCATAGGGACGGGGATGGAGGAGGGGTATGGACCGTAGAGCTCCTCGCACGTCAAGGATTTGGCCTTCTTCGAGTCGTCGTCGTTCGTTATGGAGGTCGACGGCTTGATGAGCGCGGTCAGGTCGACGGAGGACTCTGACGCGGCCCCCGCGGTGCGATTCATCAAGGCTACGACCATGGTTTGTTGTGGAAGTGACCAGGTTTGTTGATGCAAAAGCTAAGTTTGTTTTCGATGTGGAGTGAATTGAATTTATGATCCACTTTGCTCCCACGACAACTTCGTTCATTTTGATATTTGTTAGAGAGATTCATGACTCTGACACTCGTTCCGGCCTCCAGTTGGTGGCGGCATGCGGGCTCAGCTTTGTGGCGGCAAATATTGTTTTGCCTGGGCCCGCCACGACACAGACAGCTTCTGGAAGTGAGAGTTTGGAGGAGAGGAAGGAAGTTTCGGACGGTTTTTAGCAGAGTTTGGCGCCAAATCCGGTGTTCTCTTGTCCGCTTGGACAAACCCTCTTTCCTGCCCAGGTGGGCGTTTTGCGGGCGTTTTCAGTGGTAGAGAACGCCTTTACTAGATGATACTAAGTAGAAATCAATACCTCTAATACATCAAGTCGCAATGACTTTTGTCTCTCTTCCGGCACACTTCCGGTTCCGGAACACAGACCAAGCTCTAAGAAAGGTATCCGAATAACGTCATCAATCCCTCCAAAGGTAGATAGCGAGTAATTATTACACGTCACTCATCCCTTTGAATTTTCTTTCGTGGGTGGTGAGGAACAGACGGTCGTTTAGCCAATCGGCGGGAACGGCCAAACATCACCACAACATTGATTGCCCAATCGTACGATACACGATAAAAAAATAAAACATGTCGTGAAAGATGGCGAGGCTATCCGGCCTCCGCCTCCTACTAGTACTAGTAGTATCGCTAAGCGGCCAGTGCATCGCAGTTGGAGCATTATCATCGTCATCAGCCATGCCGCCCCCCCGCGTCGTCCTCCCCGTCATCCCCCCGTCGTCGTCGTCGTCGTCGTCATTGTCGCGCGTTCGCGGGCGACACGATCGTCACGTACCGAGGGGCGCGTGGGCCGCCGCACTTCGCGCGTCCGCCGACGACGGGTCCGAATCGAGCGGAGGAATCGGACTGGACTCTCCTCCCCCCCCCTCCCCCTCCCCCTCCTCCTCCTCCTGCTGCTGCCCTGCCGCGGTGACGACGACGACGACGACGACGACGACGACGACGACGACGACGGGCGGGACGACGACGTTCCTACAGCGCGGCCCGCGTCACGTCGTGGCCAACAAGCCCCCCGGCGTGGTGTGCCACCACAGCGGATGGGCGGGATCCCGATCGAAGGCCAAGAGGGGGGAGGTGCCGGAGGTGCCCATGCTCCAGAGGGTGCGCGACGCGCTCCACGACGTCGAATGCCGCGCGGCGGAGGAGGCCTCGGCGGAGGCAACGTCGACGACGGGATCGCCGACGACTACGACTACGACGACTACGACGACGAGGAGGAGGAGGGTCAACCTGATCCACAGGCTCGACAGGGGTGCGTCGGGGGCGCTCCTGTTCGCGTACGCGGACGACAACGACGACAAGTCCAAGGGCGAGGGCGACACGTCGCGTTTGATCGAGGCGATGAGACATCCGGGCTCGACCAAGACGTACGTCGCCCTCGTTCGGGGGTCGGGCACGTTGCACGGGGAGGACCTTCGATCGAGGGGGTGGTTCGAGGTGGACCGACCGATAAAGGACGACGACGGCATCCCGAGGGAGGCGTCGACGTTTTTCAGGTTCGTCGCCGGGCAGGTCGAGGACGGATTCGACAGGCCGCGCGTTAGCCTCGTCCTGGCCCGTCCGAGGCAGGGACGATGGCACCAGATACGCCGTCACCTGAACGGCCTGTCCCATCCGATCATCGGCGATAGCACCCACGGCGTATCGAAAATTAATCGGGAGTGGAGGGAGGGGAGGAACGTTCCGGGGGAGCGCATCATGCTCCACCTCGGGAGGCTGAACATCGTGCCGACGACGAACTTCCCGGACGGGATCGACGTCGTCGCTCCGATGCCGGACGACATGCTCGACGCGCTGCGCGTGTACGCGCCCGACGTGCTGGAACGATCCCTCCCCGTCCTCGAGGAGTTGGGCATACCCGTCGACGATGCCGCGGGGGACGAGCGACGGGAGGTCGGACGGTGGTCCGTTCCCGCGGCGTTGCTGCCGCGACCGAGCGAATACGAATACGACGACGACGACGACTCGTCGCACGTGGAAGTCCTGGACGAGGGCCGGCATCACGTCGTCGTGAGGAAGCCACCCGCGGTGGTCGTGCATCATTCTAGCTGGACGGATCGGGGAACCCCGTCCTCCTCGGATACGGCGACGGGGGGATGGCGGAGGGCCGGCGTGCCGATGCTCCAACGCGTTCGCGACGGGACGGGTCGGCGCGTGAATCCCGTCCACCGCCTCGATAGGGGCGCGTCCGGCTGTCTCTTATTTTCATTCGCCGAAAGCGATCGCGTGGGGAAGGACGACGACGACGACGGCGGCGGCCTCGGCGGGGGGAGCGGGGGGGAAGGGGGGGGGAGATCGTGCCGCGTTACCAGATCGTTGATGGAATCGATGCAACGTCAGGAAGCCGTCAAGACATACGTCGCGTTGTGCGACGGGCCCGGATATTGGAACGGCGTGAACCACCTCGAGAGGGGATGGTTCACCTTCGTCAACCCCGTCAGGGACGAATGGGGCAAAAAGATCGATGGAGCCGAGACTGATTTTCGCTTCGTCGCGTCGGCGATCCTGCCGTCGCCGCCAGATGCCAACGGCGTCACCACATCGGCGGATGACGACAGCATGGAAGGCAGGACGGTGAGCATCGTCCTCGCGAGGCCGAGATCCGGGAGGTGGCATCAGATTCGTCAGCACCTCGCCTCCGGGACCATAGGACACGCCATACTCGGCGATTCGTCCCACGGCCGATCGCGGACGAATCGCATCTGGAAGAAGAAACGACACCTGATGAAGGAACGGGTGTGTTTGCATCTCTATCGGTTGCGATTACCTCCGTCCGAATACGTCCCCGATGGCATCGAAGTGACCTGCCCCCTGCCGCCGGATTTGATGACGATTCTGGAGGCACTGCCAATGAAGCTCCTGGATGCGGCAAGGCCGATCCTTGCTGAGGAAGACATATGCATATCTAGGTAGAAGATGCCCCCATGTGGGGCGATAACCGATGAATAGAAATCAAAACATCATTCCACACCGCTCTACAATGAGCGCACGTTGCTCTTCCGGTGGTAGCTATGCTGTCATTTATCTCTATCCTTCTTCTCAGTTCCTCTTACTCCTTTGAACATGTGTATTATCCCATTGCTCTGCCCTCTCCACATCATCAGGATTCAATAGTCATCCGTCTTTATGGTATTGTGTGAGTATTTGTGTGTTTTCGTGATAACGCTTGCGCTGCAACTCATTCGTTCGATCAATATTCAACTTATCAAGGAAATCACCGATACCATCGTCACTCGCCTCCATCTCATTACCCAGCTCCTCGGTCACTTTGAGTCGGCATGACCAAGAAAGGATAAACGCAGCTAATTATGGCATGGAATAGATGACGAGGATCACCTTGACATATGAGACGTTCTTTAGTTAATATATGATTATATTGGCCCTAAGGAAGCATAAAAAATTGTTGCAGCTTGTTCTGTAAATTCTGTCCCCTACTTTGTACTTTCAAGCCGTCCTATTGATGATTGCCTTTAGCCTCACTTCTTGAATGTATTATTTTACACTTTTGTGAGGACTTGCCATAAATTTCCATACCTTCCAACCCTTACTCTGATACCTAGTTTGAATATATTGTTGTGGACTGTCCTCCTTGAATGTCCATCAATCCTATCAGCAATTTGCTGCATAGAGCACCCATTCTTGCATAGTCAATGAAGAGTTTTTATTTGGGTATCAGACCACATATCACCTTTGTACCGTCCGCTGTTTTTTCCAGTAACTTTAGCCCGAGTGTCAGTATTTGCCATTGGATGATCGATAGTGTTCAGTAGACTCAGTGCTTATGTAGGATCAACATCCTCGTGGCCCAATTCCTTCAACCTCTTGGTACCGCATTCAATTGGAGATTGCTTTCACCGATGGCATACTTGGCAGTCTCAAATAGACTCTGTGCTTTTGTGGGATCAACATCCTAATGGACCAATTCCTTCAACCTATTTACCACATTTAATTGGAGATTGCCTTCGCCAATGGTGTAATTAGCAGTCTCAATGTTCAATCTCAATGCACGGAATTCAGCGTTGGAGTAATGGTGAGACATGGCTGAAAGTGACTGAAAATATGTAACTGGCTTGCCCTGGAGAAGTTCCTTATAGATGAATGCCATTGCACTATCCAATCAGGCACAATGTTTGCATGGCATGGACGAATCTGCAAAACAGACATAATGTAGCTTGGTGTCTCCACATTCTACTCCACCACCAATTGGTGGTAGTATACCATTCTTCTCAGAAAGGAAAACAATGTCATATCTCACTTGGCAGGTCATGATCTTGGATGCCTCTTTGATGGCCAACTGTTGAGCCATCCCTAGAAGTTCTGGAGTGTGCTCACAGGCATTTTTTCCGAAGGCAAAAACAAGCATACATTCTTGGTGTCGTACTATCTCATCAACCATGATGCCTGCCAGTACTTCTACTTTTGAGACAATGAAAGCTTTCCTATCATTGGCGGTCTTCTTCTTGAGAAAATCATTTCATAGCAGAAGTCATGTCCATCAACTTTCTAGGCATGAGGTGCATCATAGAGATCCACAAATACATGGAATATATGCTGAAGAGTAATTTCATTCCTTTTTTCTGTAGGCAACACCATCCTGGCACTTCACTCACAAAAGAATGTAGTGTGGTCTATTGCATGACCATGCTCATCAACATAGCCGTAAGGATGTCCCTTCTTGTGTGGTGGCGGATAATGGCCAAGGAAAAACCTGGTTATTTTACTGTTTCTTTGTTGACCCACTGTGGCATTAGGTGGGGTGATGTACAGAGCAACACACTCCATCTCAAAGAATGATAGGTATAGGTTTGTGTGACTCACTATGGCATCATACACATTTAGGTAATGTTGTTGATGAGTTTAAGATTGACCAATCTGATGTAAGAGTGCAACACCTTGATTGTCATCGTCCACCAAGAATGCATTGCCTTGATTGTTGTATTCAGATAAGAGTGCATTGTTTTGATTGGTACCGCTGAAGAGGGATTGTTGATATCTGCATCATTGGAAATCATGTGTGGCAATCTCAGTTTTTTGGTCACATCGTAAATCAACTTAGATTCATGATCATTGTTAGTTGTATTCCTTTTCAAATTAGAAATTGCGATGTAGATTGATGCATAGTTTCCAAGTTCATCTATGTCAATTGAAATGAGCAAGTCAGGAAGCAAGTGAATGAGGAAAGGAGACTTGAATGCAATGCAATGACTAAATTTCAATATAATTCAATATGATGGAATGCAGTGACAACACACTTGAATGACTAATGACTCACTGCCATCCAGCTTGAAGACATTCACACTTGAGGGGTCAGATCATCATTGTGTTTCTTTACCCTTGTTATTGATCCTGTCTCATCAGAGAGACATTGCATGTGGTTAAGGCTTTTTTAGTTAGCAGATGAGGTCTTTGCCTTCTTTACTTTTGGCTTTGAGTCATCACTGTTGTTGTCATCACAGTCATCGTGGTGGTTGTCATCACAATCATCACCATTGTGGTAGTTCATAAAAGGCATCACTCTACAGTGTCTCTGGGATTTCCACAATGAGGAGCTTATTGTTGACATTGGTGGTCAATTTGCCATTTATTGATTGTTGAGTTGTAGAAAAGTCTAACAAGTGGTCATTTTTGGAAAATTGGTCCGCATTGCAGCTGTGAATCAACTCTCAATTTCAAAATGTACAAGAAGCTACAAAGGATTAAGTTGTGCAAGAGCAAATCAAATAGCCAGGAATGTACCAGAAGATACAGATGAATTATAAATTCTACATAGTACAGAAAATTGGAGTGTGCACAGAGGAGCTATAAATTCTACGTAGTACAGAAAGTTGGAGTGTGCACACTTCCATTTCCAGAGAGATTTCAGCGAGGTGATGCCCACTTAAAAAACCTCCTCTCCAGCCCTTCTCAAGAGAATTAGGAAGATATGCCA